>PNEQ01026769.1:52933-117248 GCA_003012365.1 Medauroidea extradentata | reverse complement strand
ACCTGCCACACGACAGTCGTACAACCGTACAAGGAGCAATAAGCCTGCTGCACTACGACTTAACGCCTTTTATACCCCTGTGGTCAGCTACACCTACCACACGACAGTCGTACAACCGTACAAGGAGCAATAAGCCTGCTGCACTACGACTGAACGCCTGTTATACGCCTGTGGTCAGCTACACCTGCCACACGACAGTCGTACAGCTGTACAAGGAGCAATAAGCCTGCTGCACTACGACTGAACGCCTCTTATACGCCTGTGGTCAGCTACACCTGCCACACGACAGTCGTACAACCGAACAAGGAGCAATAAGCCTGCTGCACTACGACTGAACGCCTGATTTACGCTTGTGAACAGCTACACCTGCCACACGACAGTCGTACAACCGTTCAAGGAGCAATGAACCTGCTGCACTACGAGCAAATGCCTGTTGTATGCCTATGAACAGCTATACTTGCCACACGACAGTCGTACAAACAATCTAGGAGAAAGACGCTACACTGGTTTAAAAAATACGCAGAGTTTGGCAGCAATGATTCTCGTGAGTTTCCGTCTGTAACTATTGTGTGTTTGAAACACTTTATCTCGTCAGTAGCCCAGTTAGAACTGCACAGCTTTAATACAAGGCGTGTGTTGATTTGTTTCAAAACTGATCACTTCTCACAAACTGCATCATCATATAATTAACTAGGGTAAATATACAACACTGTAATGGTGGCTATATCGACTTGAAGTATTTTCGTAATTTTCCAGAGTGTCTCTGTTCATTACAAGAGTGAAGTAATGTACACAGTTGTCACACCTACTGAGAACCCTGGGGAAGCCAGCGAGTACCTCATACTCACTCCTGTACATAAGGTTCATGTTCGCTATCTGCGACCACATCTAGAGTGCGGTATGTACAGATAACAGAATATCGGCTCCGTCGATTACACTCGATCATTTAGTTCTCACTGTCTCAATGTGCATGTACAAATACGATCATTACGAGCAAGCCTTATCAAGTATTCACTCAGAGTTCGTTAGTAACGACCGACACAAACATCCATCTGTTGCAGCGGAAAACGATTTTGTGGTTCAAGGTAGTTATTAACAGGGCTTCCCTCGGTTGCGTACTCGTTCATGTTAGACGTTTAGCGACATACAAATAGTCCTTGTCGTGCGAGTAGCTTCGTGCAGTTTGCTGTTCCTCGTACGAGTGATTAACGTCTAGTGATTTGTTACCCAGTTCACTTAAAATAGAAAGAACTGATGAGAAATATAACCCTTGTCCATGGGACTGTAACTAAATACGCGTGTAATTCAGTTCTTTGTTTATTTATTTAAATATAATTATTCATAAACTATATTCAAAACGGCACTCTTGCCTATATTGCCTAGTATAGATTTCTTCTAAACCATGTTTTAAACAGTAACTGTACTCTGTCGCAAGCACTGTCTCCAAGAATATATGATATTATTATATTTTGTATTTTAAAAATGTGTATGCCATGTTTATTTCACTCATCAGTTGAATAAAGATAACCTAAGTTTACTACACATCTATGAACGTCTATTTTATCCTATAAACCTGGCAAAGTAGAATTAGTTTGTACTGCTTGAACGTGATCCTTTATTATTTGTTGTACGTAGCTGGACTGTTTCTTATTCGCAGTTAGAAAATAGGCTACCTGTATATTTTTATTTCTCCTTGCAATGACATATATGCTATTAAGGGGCACTCGTTTCTGCTCATATTTTACTGACTGGAACCCTAAGACATTTCAATACAACTTTCATGTTTTTGCACAAGCTGCTAGAAATCCTAATACATAATATTTGAATATCACTTTATTTCACCTACAAATCGATGGCCCAGTTCAAAAGGGAAACAACAAAAAATGGCATTTTTTAGTTTGGCTCACCAACACAGAGGCAGAAGTACACTGTACCCTGTTGAAAAGAAAAACAACACATAAATTCACTTGTTTTATTAACATGGTACTTTTTCTTATTGTCAGTCAAGAGCTAAAATATGTACTTCTTTTATTTTAAAGAGTGTAATAATTTCAGCAAGGCAGAATATAAACATTTTAAACACCTTAAATAGTTACCTCTACACTTTTGCTTCAAATTAGCTCCAACGAAATATGTTCACTAACAATTTTTCGGCAAAACGAAAATCTTTTTGTATGCATTTTACTCACAACGGTGAATTTTGAGTTGTTTTCCTTTTGAACTCGGCCATCGAAATGCTATTTGTTTTTTTTTTTTTTTTGCTTTTATTTTACAGATTTATTGGAACAATCGGACAAGTTTGATCAGCGAAGTTGCATTGTTACGGCGATTCGACAGCCGGTCAATCTGTAGGACGTAAGCTGCCATCAGAAGTCTAAAAAATGTTATAACGTTGAAGCCTACGGTTCGTATGCTTTGATAATGAAGGAACTAGGCTAATTAAATAGTGTTTCCACAATAAGGCAGCAGTCAGCAACATAATCAGAGATGTGCGGCCACTGAAACCTCTTCTTTCTTTCTGATATAAAAAGTCGCTGAAATACTTTTCATAAAAAATCAATACGTATAAAGCTTATTTACAGCTGCATTTTAGCCTAACGCCACTCAACATGCGTATAGCTTTCCTTCACGGGATATTATATTTTTGAACGTGACTCGACACTGTCACTGTACTGTTAATTTTCTTTGATGTACAGTCCTGTACCAAGCACACATACTGGCGAGAGAAATATGAACTATTTCTCATTGGAGTGTATTGTACTACATTGAGAACTATTTCAATTCATTTACCCTCCTTGATTCCATTCGCAAGGATGGAACCCAGTAATTCAATTTTTTTATAGAAGAGTCACCTTAAATTTTTCTCGCTAATTTTGTAGTCTTGTTAAACAAGTGTTTAGTTCTTGTTATGTTAAAGACAACTCAATTTAAACACAGTGTTTGACGTGAAGAATTTTTTTTAAAAATACTGCTACATTGCTCAAGTTTATGTTTGCTACCTAATCTCCGCCAAATAGGTAATATTAAAATTCACTTACAAAAAATCTAATGTAAGTATACTTTTTTTTTTTTTTCAAAATATGTTTCTGCAGCAAAACCCTTTCAGAAATTTCATTTTGAATGTTTTTGTTTAGTAATATTATCTTTTAAAGTTTAATACATTTATGATTAACGTCTCTTACAGTTTTTCTACAACCAAACTTCGTGCTTGCAAGGTTGGTAGTTACAGAACCGTATTGTTTTGCTAATGGTGAGCACCAGGTATAGTTCACTATAAATCAGAGAAAGTATAAATTATTTAAGTTACTGAATCATTGAATATAAAGTTACCAACCTTAACAGACTAAAGGCAAAATAGAACATATTTAATTTAACCAAACTTATTCCCTTACCAAACTCGATCAATTTCTCGAAGTGAATTTGAATTTTTTTATTGGAATAAACCAATTAATTTTAAAGATTACTGTTTTACGTTTTACTGTCTGATTTCTTCTAATGTTTCACTATTGGTAGTTTTATGTCGTGTTCCCAAAATTATGTTTTAAAATATCATATAGTAGAACTAACCTTTGAAATAAGAAAGTTGGCAAGAAAACATTACTACGATACAATCGTGCACGTGTAATAGCACAAAGTTCAGCCAAGGTTGCATATGTGTGGTCCCTGTAAAGTGTTATATTTATTTTAACAAACAGTTGACAAGCGTCTTTAAAAATGTTAACAGAAACTAGTTCTCATTTTAAGTTTTGAGTTCAATTTAAAACAAGGATATAGTACTAAAAATGTCACTGATATTTCCAGCAAAGACTTCCAGCCGCGGACTAAAATATTAAGCAACTAGTAGTAAAGATGGGAGGAAGGAATTAAGTGAATTCTCACGTAGTCGAAGAGAATGCAACTTTACTGTAGTCTAATGATTGCAGCACCGTATTACACGGGGAACACAGCAGATCAAAGCACTGCAGGTTTCATCCAGTTGAGACATAGCACTCCAATGTTTGTATACTAACTCATACTGAGTTTGAAAGAAGTCGAGAGTGAATGAGTACAGATATTTGGCTCAGCACTTGACAGCGAAGTACTGAGCAATGAGGTGATTATGGAGTAACTAAGGCATATGCATGCAAGAGCGTGGAACATATTACAAGGAATCATGATGTCACTGATGGATTGCTGTTGTGTCAAAGTCCCAAGATTCACTATAAAAGATAATCTGAAGTCATTTATATGACGTGCTTATACATTATGCGGGAAAATTACACGTCTAAAATGTAGGGGTGGCTTGGGGGTACTAAAACAAGTATTTTGAAGATAGGAACCATGGGTCTCCGACTTAACGTTAAGTTGTTACACGCGTCCGAAGTTACGCGTCATGGATTGCCTAATTCAAAGTGCGCCTTTGTTTACAATTGAGCTAGCGCTGTGAGCCGTCTACACCTGTGCTTTCTTGCCGATTTTGGACGTGTGAATTAACATTAAGTACGTAGAAAAAAAACACAAACACAAAATAGAAAATATTTTACCCGGGATGGTGTTTGTAATACAAAAAGGCAAAAGTTTATAATAAATGTTCAAAGTTTCTTCCACCGACATCCCGGCAATGTTGACATCGATGTAACATTGATTGGCGAACACATTCGAACACACCGGCCATGTCTCTAAATTGGTGTACTGCTTCCACGATTCGCGCTACTAAATCTTTCTCGCTTTCAACAGGGGTCACATAAACAATGTATTTGATAAATCCCCACAAGAAAAAATCAAGGGGCGTTAAGTCAGGAGACCATGGGGGCCACCTCACCGGTCCACCCCTGCCGATCCACCTGTCACCAAATTCTTCTGTAAGATGAGCACGCACTGCCAATGTAAAATGGGCACGACAACCATCGTGCTGTAACCACATTTCACGGCGCAAATTTAACTGCACTTCTTCCAAAAGTTCTGGTAGCACCTCTTGCAGAAATAATAAGTAGTTCGCGCCGTTAAGCTTTGGTGGGAGTATGTAAGGCCCAATTAATTGATCGTGCACTATTCCCGTCCACAAGTTGACAGTACAACGTTCCTGGTGTCCACGGATGCGCGTACCGTGAGGATTTTCGTAGTCCAACAAATGATTATCATTGTGATTAAAAACTCCCTCTCGAGTGAATGACGCCTCATCCGTAAACAAGACCAGAAATATAAATTTTGGATTTTGGGTTCTCTGTCCTAAAAAGTAGTTAGAAAAGTGACACCGAAGAGGGTAGTCCGACGTCGTGTCGTGTCCCTAAAAATGATCCGGTGTCTCGCAAACGCTGGACATTATTCGTGAACATTTGTCTGCTCGGAAGTCTTCTGTTCGGGAATTGTTGTTGATACATTATACGCGCCTTCGCTGCGTTGCCGCGAGCTGCACCATACGCTTGCTGCATGTCCGCCAGCTCAGCAAAAGTGTATCCGTTTCTGTCCATTGTAGCACTCAGGTCGGTGTTCGTTAGATGCACAAACACACGAACAAGAAGCACTCAAAACAATTAACCAATGTTGCGCGAAGACTAAACCAAATTAATAACATTTAACTTCCCACTAACTCACACACCGTACATTTAATCACATAACCGTCCACTTCAAAACTTTGGCTAACTGTAGGTTAACTGTCACGTCCGGCACTGCAAACAATGCAAACAGACTGCGGAAGGGTTAGACAAAAAATGTGACCCGACCTAATCTAATCCCACACCAGCATATCTACAGGGTTAGACTTCTTATGGAAGGGGGAAGAGGGAGAGGAGCGTGGTCAGTGGCCAGCAGCAGCGAGGGCGCGGAGCTTCAAGAAAGCACAGGTGTTGACGGCTGACAGCGCTAGCTCAGATGTAAATAAAAGCGCGCCTTGAAGTAGGCAATTCATGACGAGTAACTTCGGACACGTGTAACAACTTAACGGTAAGTCGAAGACCCATGGTTCCGATCATCAAAATACTTGTTTTAGTACCCCGAAGCCACCACTACATTTAAGACCTGTAATATTTCCGCACCCTGTATGCAATGACAGCCGATGTAATGCCAACGCCTCTGCCCAAAAAACTTTACTCTCGCCTCGACGTCGCCATATCCACATATAATGAGCGTTATTACGTATAACCGACATTCATTGTTTAACATGATGTTACAGCGCTTGTCACAGTTTGTGCCTATATATAACACAGACATCACCATATCTGCTCTGATATTAACGGTAGCATTTCGTCGCCAAATCCACATATAATGAGCGTCATAACGTATAATCGACATTCATTGTTGAATAAGATGTTATGGCGCTTCTCACAGTTTGTGCCTATATATAACACAAACATCACCGTAATCTGCTCTGATAATAACGGGTAGCATGTCGTCGCCAAATCCACATATAATGAGCGTCATAACGTATAACCGACATCCATTCTTGAACAGGATGTTACGGCGCTTGTCACAGTTTGTGCCTATATATAACACAGACATCATCGTATCGGTTCTGATAATAACGGTAGCATGTCGTCGGCACGCTGTACCCATAGTGCGCTGATATAAGTCGTTAAAATATCGTGCGTAATTTGGTTTCTTATAGCATGCTGAGGCCTTCGTTGGTGCAGTGACTAGAACACTCGCATCCCACCAACTTGATCCGGGTTCGATTCAGGGCGGGGTCAGTCTTCGGATTTTTGCATGTTGGAATCGTGCCGGACGATGCCTCTGGTTGGTGAATTTTCTCGGGGATCTCCCGTTTCCCCAGCCCCTTCATCCAGACACTGCTCCATACATCATGATGTCACTCCTCGTCAGCGATAAAGTCCTCGATGTTGGGTGCTAGCCACAATCTCTTCCTCCTACCCTTGTAGCACGCTCAGTAACCTCGTCCGAATGACAGATAGGCCTACGTATGTTACTACGTCGTGAAATCATAATGATAACAGTCCCGCTGTAGTGGCCTGGCTAGGACGAGCAGAACTTTCACGTGGTATGTAGGTGCCCTATGTACTGTATCTACTGTTCCCATAAACTTACCGCTGTAACATCAACATTTTCCACAAGCTTGGTTATTACCCAATGTAGCGTGTTGTCCATACGAAACTTCTTTCTGGTAACGTTCGTTTTTGTGTCTACGAGGAAGACGTCTTGTTCGGTGACATTCCTTCGTTGTTTAATCAGCTTCACTTTTTGTGCATGCCTTATGTAACTAACTTTTCAGGCATGCTGAACCACGTATATTTATTAGTAACCTTCCAGGATGTTCCAGATAACTGAAACATAAATAATTACCGAATTCAGTGATAATAACTTAGCATTTTTAATTACGTTTAACCCGGAGTGGTGATTCATTTTCTCAGTATTTATTGCGAACTTCATCTACTTCCCTTGTACAATATAGCTGAACTGCGGTCAGAGTCGAGAATACTTTCTTCAATTAATTAAATCAAGGTTGTCGCTGAAGTAAAACATGATGCATGTGCATTGATATCACCTTGGCTTTTAGATTACAGCTTTCGTCGTTGGAACGGCCGCAATATGGAAATAAAGGTCATGGAGTATAAAGGCGATGCACATCAGGGTAACCACAATTTACGCCTGGGATGATACGACCTCAAAATGTCAAGTGAAACCTGGCAATCGCGAGGAAATTTTATGTCATACCCATCCACGTTAAAATATCGAGAAAACACCTTGATGGTAAAGAATGCTAGTTCCGACTGACGTAACACTAACCAACTACATGCTGTTTACACTCATGTTGTTGATATAGAAGAAGCCATACAGTCTCTCACATAATATATCGTCATATCTACTACACGAGTAGAGTCCCGTATTTACATAGTTTATCAGGTCACTGTCACTGATATAACTCACAGACAAATGATTTTATTGCCCATCTTTCTCCTAAAAGTGAGCAAATTTACTTGAACAAATTATCACTTCTCAAAAAATCCAGTGACTGCAACGGAACCAACCAAAATGTATTTTCTTTGTTATAGAGACTATGGGAGACGCAAAGACTTCTGAACCTTTGGAATGATGCTACCGTCTGCAGACGCTATATTGTACACGTGCGTAGCGAAGCAAATTATAGTCTATAAATAAATACTAGGTGGCAAATGTACTGTTCTCCGTTGTAAAAATAAAACAAAATCATTAAAATGTTTCTGTATGTATGTAAAGAGCACTGTCGAGAGGCAACAATGCAAAAATATCGTTACGTGTGTGGTCAATTTTACACATCGCAACTTCTGCCAAACTAATTGTATTCATAGGGCTATATACTAACAGTATACTCTAAACTAACTCTGTATAAACTCTTTGTCTTTTATTTTCTAATTTTCGTATTTATTGCAGTTATGAAATTTTTATTTTCATTATAGCTGGTTTATTAAGAACTTACAAGGCTACGCCTATCCCATTTACAGAATTTTATTATGTTGAAATGATATTGTCGTAGACGTGCCTATGCAGTTGTAAGCGTTAAAACATAAACTTATCAAACAAATCTTTTTTAAAATAACTTTACGCTTTTTATGTTTATTTTTGAGCAATCAATTTTTTTTCTACAAAACATGATACAAAAAATTTCCGAAGTAACGTTTGCAGAATGTTTCGTTAATATCTGGTAACGTGAAATTGATAAGCTCAAATTATCCTTATTTATGTAACGTATAAGTCTACCAGCAATAACGATAGTATCAAAACATGCTGTAACAACAGGATGGGCTAACCTTCAAGCATTATGTAATTTATAAGCACTCTGCTGGGACAATTTTGGTGCGCTTAAATTTGAAAATTTTGTAGTATGCCAAAAAGATTATATTTTCATTTTTTTCCATGTAAATTGTATTTTCTGCAGAACAAAATTATTTATTGATACACACTATCCATTCAGCTTTGTTTTGCGTCGCTCCTGATACACACTGCCATGAATAATATGGGATGTATTAAAACATTTATTACATGTATGGCATGAAATAATTCGTCGCGATCAATATTAGTTTTATGTAAGTAAACACCAACCCACATTAAATTCACACGAGTCCTTGAAAATGAAAATAAACTCGCGTCTCCATTGCCACGCATACGGAAAATACATTTCTATCATCACTCCGGTCGTCTGCAAGGTGCGACAGTGCTGCTCCTAGCGTTGCTTTGCATCTCCCAAACATTCAGTACACAAGCAGTTGTTTCTGGATTGGTGATTAATATTTCTTAGCCTGCCCGTGAATATTTTCAGACGGTTCTAGAGGCAATGTTATCATTAACTTGATACACTTGTCAATGTCGAATATACGTTCCATGTCACCAACAACTCTAGAAGCGCCTAGATCACGACTTGCTGGTACATTGTAATGTGTGTGTTTGTGATAGTTATACAATTACGCCTTTACCTCATAATCTCGTTCAGCAAAGGGATATGGTAAGGAAATGTTTTAAAAATGTGTTAAATCCAGAACATTTTAGTTGTGTGCTTGGTTTTCGGGAGCCAATGACTACGCTATGCATGTCACGTACACTTGTGGCGTGTTTAAATATTTAGGTAATGCATGGACGTTTATTTGTTCGAAACAGCCGTGGAGGGAGGTGGGGTGGAGATCAGTAAAGCTCTCAGTTTAAAATCAATGTATACTTGGTTCGCGATAAAGTGAGCATTTATGCCACCCTTTCTGTCCAGAATAATAACTAAGAAATAATACTTTGTGAGCTCAGAGGCAAGACTGCCTTTTCTTCCACTAAACCGCACTCTGACAACTACATAAAAACATTTAAACAAAATCATTGTAGATAAAAGTTGTAAACATTAATTTTGCTTAGTTCAATACTAATAATTTAGGATAAAAACATTACACAAATAAAAAAAATAACTACGTTAAAAAAACATTCATGCATATACGCACACACACAAACTCAATCACAAAATGTTGTTTGCAAGTAAATCACCGTTGAGATAGATAGAGAAAATGTTTATAAATAGAGCTTTTAAAGGTTGCAAAGAACTCGACTTGCGTATGTCGCTGTTCTAAACTGTTCAAGAGGCGGCAGCCGTTGACAGAGAAAGAACTGGAACATAAATGAGTTCTGTGTAGAGGAATCACGAGTTGATCAGTTACGTGGGAACAAGTTTCGTGTTCGCGGTACGTAAGAGAAAACGGGAGGCATGGTAAACAGCGTACGCAATACTGCGTACACGTGCATTTTGTTGAGTGCACTGCATTCAACTTTAACAACGTGTTTCTTATTCAAGATACCATGATTAATCATTTGTTTCTGGAACTCTCTCGCTGTAGCTTCATTTGTGATTTAAAAGAAAAGGGCGAGTCCTAAGACTGTTGCAACAAGAGGACCTTTTTTGTTAGACAGGTAACATTACTCATTAAACAAATTTCAAATGTTCGAAAATCCTGATGTTAAAGCAGTGATATGCAGTTTAGATGGTCATTTCTACTGTTTTTATAAGGGTGGAATGTATCAAGTAGAATTTGCTGTTGGTTTGAACATACCAACAACCTTAATCATTTCTAAAATATAGTTATATAGTGTTTTAATGTCAATTAGTTATATATTTTAGTAAAATATTGTTAACAATTTTGTATATAGAAGCTCATTACTAACTTAATATTATTTTAGACGAAAAGTGCGAAACATGTTTTCGTCCTAATTTTTCGTGCGGAACAAGCAAGCATTGTTTGGCCCTCTATTTAAAGAATATATATATATATATATATATATATATATATATATATATATATATGAAAGAGCGCGAGAGAGAGAACAGGTGGACTGTGCATTCATGTGTAAATTGATGAGAAGGTTATACAACTGTGAAAATACATATTTGGTGTCGTAATATGACATACAAAAATTACACATTTCCAGTGTTTAACCAATGGCGTTGTTTGAAAACATCAGTTTGTGATAAAGGCACAAATCACTTCGTTATGGAGTGCAGCAATATTAGGGACTGTAGACGCTAAGTAATACGACAGTTATAAAAAATGTAATATGTTTTGTAAAGAAACGACATTTAATTTTAAATTATTCTATGTATAATTCCTCCGTTTTAATCGAGTCTGTTCTCGCCCGTGATAAAATCTTATACAGACTACTTTGTTTTGTAAAACTTCAGCAAATTTGGCAGCTTCTTACTGTTAATATTATGTGAACTACTGTGTGTCAAATACAAGGAAAGACTACATTTGCTTATTTATGGTGGGATATAAATCTCAAGTTAAATTCAGAACTAACAATGTAGACTGATGTAGTATCAAATATCTACAACTTACAAACAGTAGAAACCCTCATATGTGTCCAGTTTTGCACAAGTTAAACGTAACAGAGAATATTATAATGTTTTTATTGCGTTGTCCCTTTATACTTATTTGTCCAGATATTTAGAACAATCAATTCCAACTTTTCAACATGTAAGACATATTGTACTGACAGCAAAGATAAGTACAATGTAAACGATTTATCAATACAAGCTGTGTGCTGTTTACAGTATGTGTCAGAGAAATAGACGCCAAAACAAAATTTTAAATGTGAACTTTTGTAAACTCTAATTAGTTGAAACTACAAAACTACAACCCTAGGTAAAAATATTAGCCAAATTTACAAGCAAACATTCACCCAGAATGATATTGTTGTTAGTTGTAGTCTGTTCCGCAGCAATTTAATGAATAGCGATGATCAGAATAAACGAGATAAACGAGCGGCTGAAAAAGTTAAAGTCAACTTCGGGTATGATCGACTGCTAAACAAATGTAACGCCTGTGTACTTAGGCAACACGCAACGCACGCAAGTGTATCAAATCACGATGAATTCGGCGCCCGCAAGATAAAGTCGTTCTTTTATTGGCCGTCAGTTCTTACCATGAAATTTCACCACCATATCGAGGAGATTTGATTGGTTATGCTGCGAAAATTTTCTTGACTACCCTGCCGTCTAAGTAGGAGGAAGAAACACATAGTATATCACTCCGGCAAGTTGCCATTAGTTTACACGGAAGTAAGAAACTTATATTATTCTTCTGTAATAAGAAAAGTTCTGTAATTATTTTTGTTGCAAATTATACTGTTTTGATTGTCTCTTAAATAGCCAAATTGAATTAGTAGAGGAACACTTTTAAGTAGACATAGTTTAAGGGAATGGCCATGAAATTTGTTAATGAATCATTCCGGCATTGGCCTGGATTGAATTCTGGAAACCATTGAATACCGAGCCGACCTCCGTGGTGCAGTCGGGAGGCGTGCCGGCTTGCGGTGCGAAAGGTTCTGGATTCAAGTCGCGGGAGAGGTATAAGTGTTATTTAGTTTTGATGGAACATGAAAATACGTGTAACCGTCTTCACGAACCACGCTAACAACGAGATGTAAACTGTAGAAATATAAAACAAAATAAATTGATTACTTGATTCAGGATGGTCAGACTTATGATCGAACCTGGGTACTGAGAGTTCAAAGCTTTATAGTTGCGCCAGCTTTCAGTTATATATAATATTATACAGACATAATTTATTGGGGCGATACATAGCTATAAATATACAATTAAATATTGCCAACAAGTTATTTTGCTTCCATGTGCGCCGAGCTCAAGGTTGTCACCGAGTGAGGTGAGGCAACGGTGACACTATGAACTGGAATTCGGAAGAATCCGGGTTCGACACCCAGTCCAGGCATCATGACATGCGGTTATTACATGGTTTCCCTTGGTCACTTAAAGCTAATTCTGGGATCGTTTTTCAACAAAAGCCTCCATTAGTCACTGCCACGTAAGTTGTGCAGAATGCATTTTCTATTGACGTTACTGTCGACGTATGACGTCGTGTGGTTTCGTTACATAGCTTCTTATTCAAGACTAGTCTCGTCTCAGAAAAATAAAGAATAGACAAGTAGCAATATGAACTGCAACTAAGCTTCTCATTTTGCTGGCATAACAATAATTCGTCTACTAACAGTTAAAGTATACCGCGCCTATAACCATAATACGGTAATAAAATAAGAAAAGCCATACAAAGTTTTGAAATCTATGCTAATGAAAATTCTACCCGCAAACCACAGGCGTATGGTGTCGTAGTAACCTTGTTCTGATTGGTACATTCAAATAAGCGATGCCTCTACATAAAGAACGCTATCAACATCCACAAATCAGAGCTGCTAATATGCACGTCAGGCATTGAAACAAAGTGGTTCAAAACTAATTTCCCAAAAACTAGCTTCACCTACTCATATAGTATTAGACATAATTATAAGCAGAATAAACCAGTTCCTTAAAATAGCAGTAACAAAAAAATATAATTACTGATCCAGATATTTTGCAAAATCATTGGACATAAAGCTATATTCAATACCTGGCTTGATTATGGACGTTTTGGAACACAAGCGCGTTGCTACGCTTATGTCACTGTTAGGCCTTTCAGGGTCACACATTAATATAAGAGAGAAACCTAACGTATTTTTTCCCTGCATACGCAAACAAGTGAACCTACGTGCTGGGATATCGTTGTGCTGCGTGCAACTATTGAAGATGTAGGGGTGTAGTCCCACTTCTTTTTTGGAGAAAAAATTTGTTTCAAATTCAGATATTAGTCTGCATATTAGTTTCGGTTGTATCCAGTTAGTTTAAAATAAATCAGCCAGAATAGAAAAGTATTAAAACACATGAAAGAGATTATAAAATACGTTTGCAATATTTTGTGTCTTGAAAATAATGACAGATGTCATATAAGTTATAAATTCAGTTTTGTTAGAAATTATTTGGGCTACGTTTAACAGTTTGCTCGACAAATGTAGAAACGCAAGTTTTCAGCTTTGTGACGTAGTTGTAGTCGCTGCATATCAGTGTGCCGCGGATCTACTGCTTACGTAAGAGCCAGAAATGTAGTGCTTTGTGACCATTTGACAATGTCATGCTTAACGAGGTAACTAAATAAGGAGTCAGAAATATTGCACATATGCGAGTCCCTCTATTAAGCAAGGTCATTTAATATTCTTTTTTATTGAAGTATCTCAAATACTTTACAGGGCGCGGTTACACAGGCTTACGAACTGGATAGTTCCGAATGTGAATGTGTTCTCGTAGAATGCAAGACGAATTTGTTTCGTCCATAGTAACTTTCTGCTTTGCTAGTTTCGAACAACATATCTTCGTGCCTATGTTGTTTTCGGCAACTCTGCTATGCTTTTACTGACTCTTTATGTTCGCTGGCAAAATGGCGGTGATTGGCGGCCAGAAAATCATACCAAGTAAAACAAGAGAATACATAAATCATAAAAAGAGATATAAATGTACTATCGATATTTCTAAACATCGTTTATATTTCAAAATTATTATTAATAAAATATATATATATATATATGTGCATATAAATGTATGTATGAGAACAATTTGTTTGTATTGATGTAAGTTATATTCATTTAGGACGAATTATTTACTACACGACTACATTTGCACTAGTAAAACAGTGGGTAACGAACGATCTTTTTAAAGCCGTTAACTTCTTATGTGACGTGTTTAATTTGAATTTGAAATATACTTTTCTTGTATTTTACTCAATGTTTATTATTTATGTCTTTTTACTTTTGAAACTATTACCATTATTTTGTAGAGAGTGCACAAATATATAATGTTTTACGGCCTATGAAGAAGAACGTGGTTTCATTATTTTTCTTGTTACATCAATAAACAGTAAGGATATACTTAAGTTCGTACACAACACCTTTTTTGGTTTCATATTTTAATCTACCGCTTACAAATTATTGATTTATATGCTAACTTGTAATGCAAGAATTGTTTTCTAATCGTTTATTAAATTTGGAAATGGAAATAAACGCGGTACTTGTAAGACTTGATTTTTTAAATATTAAATTTTCTAAGGCTTGTCTCTGACGACGAAATTTCCAGTTTGAGTCCTATAGATGGTCTATATGGATGTGTGTATAACATTATGGGTAATACTTCAGTTACTTAATTAGTTTGTTAAAATTTCATTACATTTATACAATTATTACAAATAAAATTTTTCTCTTTATTTGCCTATTACGTTTCGTAAACACGTTATGAAATACTGTAGCCATGTAACTCTTGTATCTGCTGCAAATTATTATTATAGTTTTTTTTTTAATTTACTTAAAGAAATTTCTATTAGCATAGCAGTTTATGTGTTAAATCACCATCTACTTTCTTCATTCATCTCTTCCTGAATAAAGTAGAGGTGTAGACATGTAAAATTACCAATGTTTCTTATAATGTTCACACTGCATGAGTGTGTTGATACGTCTATACGACTCTATGCCAGACCTCAACTGGCATCTCCGTTGGGGAACAACAGAACAGTCGGATGATCATGGTCGCCCAAAACGGTTACACAGTTTTGTTTACCACAAAGTTGTACTGCATGATAATAATGGCTCTGACAGAATACCACAACATGACTGTGCTTCACATGAAGAGACTCCGGCCATGTTTCGCTGTTGGCTGCAAACAACGTGTTTTGTAAACTTGGGATGGCGGTGTCCAGACAAAAACTTTGCCATGAAACTGATAACTTTGAAAACTCCCTTTCCACTGCTCCATCCCAAGTTTTATAACTTCAGCACCACTGTGTCCTCTAGTTAGCACTTTTATTATTAATGGCTGATTTTAGAGTTGCAGCTCGTCTATAAATACCCTAATACTAACACTTTCTTTCGCACTGTTTTGGTGTTGACGGATGTGTAAGCGTGACAGTCCCTTTTCAAGCTATTGTATTGTTATTGCAATTTCATTTCAAGCAATTTTCGTCCTTCTAAATCATTCAATGCATGCTTCCGTCCGCAAAAGTATTCTTCAAATGTTGTTCTTTTGCAGCTGTTCGGGAGTAAATGAAACAAACGGCCTAATCTTGTCTGCTGTGCCACAATACACAACAAACACCTCGACTACATTGGTTACATAATGATAACATAAATTATACAGTTAAACAATTCTAAATATCAGCAATTAATTTTTTTGTAATGGGTTTTTATATACATCAATCATTAGCCCAAGACACGTGGTTTCAATGTGAATTTTTTTTTTTTTTTCATTTCATTATGTTCGTTGGTTTTCGTAGTGGATAGTATCGAAAAACAAACAAATTTTGACTTCGAAATGTCATTATGGGAAAACTGGCCGAGCTGTTTTTTTAGGCAACAGCACTACCAAGTAATGCCTATGAAACTAACATTATTTCATACAAATATAATATAATTGTTTTCCCAACCCGATCGCCTATAACTTCTGCCGAACAAATGTTATCTAACGAAACCGACGAGTTTTTTTTTGATCACTCGAGTTATCGACAAGTGCAATTCTGTATCTTACAGTGTTAAAGATAACTGTTACTACTGTGGTATTAATAAGTGTGTAAATACGTCTAATTTAATTTGTTACAAATTATTAGTGCCTGAACAAACAAAATGCTCTTAAAATCAGTACAATATATTTTACAAAGCAACATTGCCCCTTGAATTAAAATTTTATTTTGGAAAATTTAAATTTTGATGTGTCTTGTAAAGGAAAAAAACTGAATGCAGCACTGAACATTTTCAAAACGATATGCAAAATTACGAAGTTATTTATATTTGTATTTTATTTGAGCGCAAAATAAGTTGTTAACGGTTTTGTATAAAGATGATTTTTTATTAATGCTCAAATCATCGCCCTAGGTGCGATATGAATGTCACACATTTCTACAGTCCAAGTAATTTTTTTTTAAAACAACAGTATATATTTATTACTCATTAAAATTTTTTATTTGGTTTGTTCAGTAGCAGTACGTCTTGTGAACAACGGTATCCACATTCCAGTTTAATAATACAATTACATTTTAAAAGACACAATATAGCTGAACTATGGCTATATTTCAAACACACTGAAACAGTGTCTCATTATATTTTATTAGTATTGCAAATTGTAAAAGAACTTTAGAAAATTATTTCCATACATAAAATAATGCTATTTAAATCCTTATGAATAGCATTAATATAGTTTTATCGTATGCAATAAATGGTTTGTTGCTTATGTTTAACTACTATTACTTTACAAATTTTTCTTGAAAGCAACTGAAATATATTTTGGCAAATGAAATTTCATACCCACAAAAGCTAAGAAGATATATATACATTGTTTTTGTTGCTTTTGCATAAAGTTTATTGTAAATATAATTTCGAATAATATCACATGAACAAGATTACATTCTTTATGGATGTAAGCTTTCGGTCTCGGGTTGTCAGTATGCATGTATTTGTAAAAAAAAAAGTATGTTAAGTGGGTCACATTAAAGTTAGAGAATCATTTTTTATACAACGGACAACCGTTACAAATTACTTATTTCGCTTCTTTTCTTTGCAGGAATGTTTCGTTACAACGTTTTTATAGCGAAAAGTAAGTCAGCTTTTCGTTTGTTTTGCAAAATTAAAAAGTGATAGGTTCGGTATTTTCTATATCATTAAATCAATTGTGTTTGACAAAATTTAAATAGAACTAATTTGCTAACTTTACATCGAAAATCACGTGGATTTCTAAGTATAACATTCTTGACATTGAAATAAGCTGTATAGAGCCTGCATGAGATCTGACTGCATTTCAAAGAAAATCGCAAAGAGATGTTATTTTTTATTTAACGTATGGTTTTGTAGTACAATCAAAACAATTGCAATAAGTTTTATTATTTTGAAACAGCAAATTCAAACACTATTCAAAATTTTTGAAATCAACTTTGAAAACGAATTTGGTGACCAGTTTCGGGTACCTGTTGAGCTACCATAGAATGACTTCTATGTACCGTGTAATACAGTGCCGTGAATATCGGGCAGTCAAGCACGAAACCTTAACCTATATTTACTTGAAGGACACTATTATCTCGGGATTTAATGTTAAAGTTTAAGAGTTAAAACTAGACTAAACAGAGTTTAAATGGTTGCTGTCAAATCGATATGCTTTACATTCAAGCTTCTGATATTTGCTAATAAGTAGGAAATGACAAAACTCCTCACACGGTTTATCACACATCGCAAAAAAAAAAAAAATGTTAACAGCATTCTATTGAAAAAAAAAAAAACCACAACTTAATGTGTGCTCCCCCCCCCCCCCCTTCTGTGAAAAAAATCCGGGTTCGATATCTGGCAAAGATTTTCGATTTTTTATATTTTGTTAAACAATTTCACTGATCAGCGGCTTTTCTATTTTTAATTTTTCTTTCTCGTGCATTTGCATACTGCTTCAGATCCACCTAACGACAATCCTCACCGACTCTTAAGACCAAAGCTGTTAAAAACCGCCTAAATGTCTTTACTTGATATGGACATGAACGAAAAGCACTATAAGGCGGTTTCGAGTACTCGGAAGGAAAGGGTAAGATAAAACTTGGTTTTCAAGCAGCACTATGGTTGCAGAAACTGTTTTTGGTAATTCGAGTAGGCCCTACTTGTAAGCACTGACCACTCAAACTGCACGGAATACCAGATTAGCAAACGAGTGAATTTTAACATTCGCGCGTTCACTTATGTCTATCTATTTGTGCCAGCGTTACCACGTAGAAAAAAATATATATATACACACACATTATATATATACACAAACACAGAGTTATTTAATGACTGTATTTTATAAGCACGTATTAGTTTAATGAATTGGTTAGTTTTTATTATCTTATTAAGTTGTCGATACAGGGTTCAGAAAAAACAAAATAATTGAAGAGTTTTATTAAAGGAGCATGTGAAAGGTAAATTACTGACAACCAAGAAGAGTTGCTATTGCTGTGCAATTGGGCAAAATTGGGAAAGGAAATATAAATGACTATCATATTGATTACATTATGTGTTGAACTTTGCATTCAGTATGCATATAAAGATTTTTTGGTCCCGATTGATATCAGAACTTACAATTATTTTCTAGGTAGGGCATTGCCACAGTGTTAGTGTTATGAGCGTTAAACTGAAGCTGGGAAGAATATCCTATTCATTTTTCTTTTCGAATACACTTATTATAAACTTCGGGTGAAATATAAATTAAACAATCAAAACACGAATGAAGTATTTCATTGTGCAACAAATATATACGATCAGAATGTTATAAAGCATAAACATGTAAATCTATTGCGCCATAACTTATTGATATTCTTGTATTCATAGATACGAAATTCAACCAAGCAAATCAGTTGTACTAATCAGACAGAATAATAAATACGAACTACATACTATAATGCTCTCATACTTCGTAATCATGGCATGTTATAAGAAACATGTGCTATAAAACATACTGAAGATAAATTAAATTTTTTGTTTAAGATATTGTTATCAAATGTATTATTTATTATTGCACTCACAAACTTATTTAACATTTTTTAACAATTTAATACAGTTTGCTGCTTACATTAGTAGACTAGTCCTTATTAGTATCTTATGTATTGGCTTTCCTGGCACAATTGTAACCAAAAAATATTATCTAAACGATTATTAAACAAACTGCACCTCTATCATGGTCCGATAGTTGTTCATTGTTCGATATTGTCAGTTGTAGTTTGTAAGTGGTTTAACAATTGCAAACCCTTTACCATATTTTATGTCTCTTTAGAAAAGGAAATAATGACGTTCATGAAGCTCTTTCTTTGGTCCCATCCTGAAGTTCGCGTGTGATGTTATAACTTAAGAACAATATTTCTTGCTACATATGTTAGTTAAGTGTTAGTATGTTCGTAAAAATTATTCTAACTAAAGAAACATTAATATCCAAAATAGTCGTATTTTTCAGATGGAATTAAAATTATAAAATATGTGTTTAAGTTTTACAATGGAGTAGTTTCATTAAAATTATATTTCAAAATACGAACGTCAAGCAGGAATCGCTCGTAGTTCTCTATTGAGAGCTCTGCCTGTTCAGAGCTGTCTTGCGTTTTTCGAGACATGGGCACGAGGGAGTGATAAACGCAACACTGACGAGGATTTCAAGTGCGCAATCGTCTGCCAATCCGAGCTGCTCATTCTGTGTCCTTTCCTTACGTCGTTTTCCTATAACATTTTCGGCGGACATCCCATAATTTTACATCTCCGTCGCTTTTGGGAACGACCACTGCATGTGTATGCGAAAATACGTAACATTCAAAATTTCTTACAAACTCTGATATTAAAATATTTTCGATAGTTTTACTACACTATGTGGCTTCACCCACTGTACTGGGACGATATTTTGTTGGATCGAAAGTCGAAACAAATATACACGAAAACCGGCAATAAAACATATTATGCTGGTGACAAACCAGGCGTGTTACGAATTTATAAGATGCTAACATAAGCTGCAAAACGCTTATCTCTTACGCTGCTTCTGACATAATACCGAACTGATAACAAAGGAATATAAACTTCTACACTCCCTATTCGAAGCTGGAAAAATTTTAATTTGTGCTCCCAATCGTAGTACTTAAAAGACCATGTAGGTATGGCTACTGCACATAACCACTGTACAGTGAAATGTGTGTAATTTTTAGGTCTCTAATTAGTCCTAACATAGTAAGCAGAGTACTATTTAAAGACTACTCCACGGAAAGTCAGAAAATGATGCTTTTAATAGGATATTATACATTAAACTGAGAATGCCATCTAATAAAGCAGTGGCACATCATAGGTTTTGTCTGCATTTAACCGTCTTAACAAAATTGCATTTACAGGATTAACTAAAGTGCTAAATAAATAGGTTAAAGATACTTTAGTTTTTATAATTTCATACCCGAATAAGACTTAAAATTATTTATTTTGGTCTCCACGAGAGCGCTCATTTGTTCTGAACAGTACAGTGCGAGATATCTGTGTCAGCAAATGTTTTTGAGAAGTATTTTATTCGAGAAAACTCTTTGCTAAGAAATTTGGTGAAACATATCGCCTAGGGTTGCTGTTCTTCAATTTTTGAAAATTGGCTTCGCGAAACATACAGTTTTTTAACTGATGCTTCTAGCGCTGAATTAAAGGGCTTGGTGGAAGATGGGGATATCCCATAATATTCTGAGAAAAAAAAAACAGTGAAATTTCTTTGACTTATGGTGATTGATAATTTGCAGCCATATGTTACGAATGCACTCCAAGCTTTGAGAAGTTTTAAGAAGACTTTGAATATTTCCAGTATAAATTAATGTTATTGTCAATTTTCTGAGAAATTCACAATTAGGAATGGACCCATCTTCCACCAAACCCTTCAATAAAGTACGATGCCCTTGTAAGATAAATGAGTACCGGGTTCAAATGTTCGTGTTTGACGCGTGGGAACAGCGGAGCGATAAAAGCCAGAGTACCACGCTTGACGAGAAGCATATGGTCTATATTCATAGTGCATCAAACTGGCGTGCTAAGCTTTACTTGTAGCATTTTTGCTTTGGGACTATAAGCAGTGAAAATAAAATTTTAATTGTATTTGTAATATGAATAAAGGCCCCAACGCATGCATCTTGTTTTGCACTTTACGAATTATGGTGGTTTATTCGGAGTTACAGCGGTCTAAAGAAAGTGGTTTTTAGCCATTTTGAGATGTTCTAAAATCATGCTTCGAACAAGCGTGCTGAATTTTTTAAATTATGAAGGCTTTGTTTCAAGTGAGTGTTATTTTCGTAGTAAACGTAATGTGAATAAGTTAAGCAGTTTCTTGTAAAAAGAACACACGTGACTCGCGACCACAGCGCCCACGCGCCAGTCGAGGACCAAGTGCGGTGTTTGCCAACTCCACGACACAACAGATGACAGGTTAGTGCTTGTGAACGCTGTGCTGTCACGGAACAACTACCTCTCCTCCTACACAACATCATCATCCATTAAACCTCCCCTTCAGTTGAAAAAACGGCAGCAGTAATCTCCCCCGCCGTCACGCTCGCCCGGCTCTCTTGAATACACGTTTAATCAAGTGTCATTTGAGCGCCAGCTTCTTCTTCTTTCTGTGTGTTGTGTGTATTAAGTATGGACGCACTCGGCCGGGTGGCGCTGGTGGGCCGCTAACCTTTCACAATGATTACCAGAGCTGTTTGGACAATCTGGCGTGGAGCTTGGCCGGCAAATGTCAGCAGTAGGCGCCGACAACTCGAGGGGTGTGATCGCCTGGCATTGTCGCCCGTTACTTCCTCCCTCCCAGGCAAACATCGTCGCTCACGTTTCAACATAAAACGTCACGTGCACCTACAATAGCGCACTTCAAGGCAGAACTGTGTCATGTGACTTCTAGACCAAGTGCTTAGCTACCGTTATTTCCCGTCCATCCATGCTGAAAGTAAACTAATGTTATATAAATGCACTTGAGTCATGCCAAGGAAGTTGTTGGGAAGTTGCTCCGACTCCTGTCCACAGAAACTGGCTGATTTAATTTCAAAACCGTGGTGGAACACCAGCACATTAAGCAATGCCTGTAACAATGCAATACAAAAATAACCGTAGGTTTTTTAGGTCGCATTGCTGTAGAACCAGTAATATCTTCTGAAATTGCATTCAACACGCAACACACATCAAAAGTAAATATACCCAGAGCTATCAAAATTTAATTAACTTACTTGAAACAGAGTATTGTTAATAGTTTTAGTCATGTGGACAACCACATGCCATCTGATGCCCGTGGAAATCACAACTGTGTACAGAATAATCTTGGAACATGGTCAAATGTACAACTTTTACAAAAGTCTTACATGGATGTTAGTGTTCTGTTGCTACGTAAGTCGTGGTAATGAGTGATAAGAGGTTCTTCGCATCGTCAGGGGAAGGGACTGCTACAGTTACAGGAGACGACACGAGGAGGGGAGCAGAGAGAGAGAATGACAGTGGACGTAGAACTTGTGCTAATTATCGGACATGTAAGCAGTAATGAATGTGAACATTAACTACAGAATAACCAGAACTACGAGGACAGCTCTCATTCACCAGTTGGAAGGATAGCAAACAGCTGCCTGACAAATATTATGTGGTGCTCGTGTTTATTCTAAAATTCTTCCAAAGATGAAGGTATCTTACTTAATTGTGAGACAGAGTGTGGTTCAGGGCGCAGCCTACCCCAGCACTGCTCTGACGAAAATGCTTAGCCTAGCTTCTAGCAGTATTCAGGCCGTGTATTAAGGCTGATTATATAATGTATCTTACAGTAACATGGATCGTACCGCACCAAAATGATCTGGTGGAATTTATACACACACATTCACATGCATGTAACTTATAAAACCCCAGCTAATGTAATTTTACGTGTAAATAACTATATTTGTTCTCGCCAATACTCTGGGGTAGACAGCGCACTCAAGGCGGAAAGCTAGATGCTGCAATAACTTCTGTTTTAAAATGTTTTTGTACTAAATATGGCAATATTGAGATATAAAACATATTTGTGGTGACTTTTTGAGATTTTTACAATGTTATATGCTCATCTTGTTTTGGACATGTAATTGTTCTTGAATGTTAACCTATAATGTCTTGCAACGATTCTACATGACAAATTAATGAAAGATTGCATTGTTATTTATGTCAAGCTGTTAATCGAGAATGTATCCTATGTCTAGTCGAAGAGAAAAATTTAATAATACAATTTGAGTAAATTTTATGGCTGGAAAACTCAAAATACCATAATATTATCTAACACTCCCCCTTAACTACTCTATTGTGAAACATTTTCGTACAAAAAAATGCGGTATTCACAATTTTTAAAATCACGAATTCCAGTTGTTTCCTTCGACGGATAGATAGCCTATAACACAAGAGCAGTCGTCACATTTAACTAGCAACATTTGAAGAACTGGTAGATGTTTAAGTAATAAATATTCTCCTGTCTATTGTAAGAATTGTGTTACGACATTATTTGAAGATATGTTTATAAAATAGCCTATAAGGTTGAATGTACCATTAATTGTTTTTTACACCGACGTACGTTTTAGACAGTTTTGAATTACGATCTTTAAAGTTGATTCATGAGTATTGTAATCATTGTTAAAGGGATCTTCTAAGCATCTGTTAAACGTTAAACTAGCTGTGCACGTTATATTTATGTAACAGATATAACTGTTCTTTCCCTTGAGCAAGTCCTTATATGTTTTAGATAACTACAGAATATCTGCGTTATGGATGTTGGATGCGATTTGAATTGAATACTGCTATCTTACAGTGTGTTTTATGTCGCTTCCGTATCAGTTTTTACGATACACGACATAAATAACAGTTTAATATGTTTGAAGTTTGCTAGCAATATTATTTTCACCAGTGACAGCAGGTACAAAAATATGAGGTTTTGTCTTGGTTATTAATACCAAAGAGTTATTAACGGACTGTCTGAAGTTGTAAACCTGTACGAAATATGTTTAAAATTATTGTTAACATCTAGTTTTCATCAAAACGTTGATACAATACTTGAAATAATATTAATAAAAAAACGTTTTTATTTACGAATTTTAAGAGTACAGAATGTTTTATCCTATGAAAATATTTATAAGAATAAAACACGAAGCATGGGGCGCGTGCAGTAGGCGGTGACTGACGCATAAGTAGTTCAACAAAGTCAGTAACAAAATTATTGCACTGCAAATGAAACGAACTGTTGTGTGAGTTTTCTCAACTACAGCTACTCTCTACGCTTATTACTATTATCTGTTACGTGTACCCAACGTGTTTTTTTTTTTTTTTTTTTTTTTTTTTAAACTAACAAGTATTTTCACCGGAGAAATTATT
Organism: Medauroidea extradentata; assembly: GCA_003012365.1. Classification (NCBI taxonomy): domain Eukaryota; kingdom Metazoa; phylum Arthropoda; class Insecta; order Phasmatodea; family Phasmatidae; genus Medauroidea; species Medauroidea extradentata. Next base: position 92,567 of record PNEQ01026769.1, on the reverse strand, counting down.
TAATACTTTTTAATTGATTTAAATAACGTGGTATGCTAAAAAAATATTTAATATTATTTTCTGATTATCAATGTTGTGTGTTTAATTTTGTCGTCACGTGTTTTAAGAACGAGTATATATAAATTATTGTTCCTTTTCTCAGTTATGTTTAAAGTTTCGAGTGTGTAGCTCAAATGAAAGTTAGTTTAACGCGGTGTATTATTATTTTTATTTTTATGTGAATTTTTTTTTCCTATATTGCATTGTCATCCAGTTCTGAGTTATGTTTGAAGTTTCAGGTTTCTAGCTCATCGGGAAGTTAGTTTTAGATGGATAGAAAAACGTGCACCGAACAGACATACATATATAAAACCTCGTACAAATACGCTCTTCGTTGTCACCGAACTTCTGAATATTACAGAACAGACAAAGCGAGCAAATAAAAATGTGTAAAAAAGAATTTATCATGCGCGTCATATTATTGCGGTTTTGTTTCTTAAAGAAGAGGAAATATTTCTAAATTGTCACGGCAGTTGTTGATGGCTAGCCTGTATTGTATATGGGCCGCTGAAACGTAGGGTAATTGTTTGCTGGTGGTGGTAGGGGAGTGTTGAAGTAGGGGAGAGACAGGGTAGAGTACATCCGGACTGCGGAAGTTGGAGGTTTGTCGTGTGTGGGGGAGGCGAGGGTAATATTGACTCTGAGTGTGTACTCTCGGCCTCCCCTAGTCCTAGCAGCCACAAGTGATCGTCGTTTAATTTCCCTGCGTCATCTGAGGCGGGTGCACGCGCCAGTTCCTGCCCCCCCGGGGTAGCATGGGAAGGGGTGTAACTCGAGCCTGTTAAAAGTTCTCGCAGGCCGGAAGAGATTACGTCGATGCTTGGACGCGGCAAGATTACAACTCGCCTGCGTCAAAGTCTGCTAAGCGACCAGCTACTTACACCACGCCAGATTGTTCCAGGAAAACTCACTGCGCCTCACTGCTGGTTCGTGCGAGAAAAGACACGTATGTCAAAGACAAGCAGTGACTGCACAGCCTGGATTTTCCGCCACCACAACCTGGCGTTACTCCGTCTTTACGATCCACGCGGCTCACAGCAAATACACTACAAACAAATACTGGATAGCTTGTGCGTTGCTGCAAGAACACTGGAAGGTGTTGTTACCCAAGACAATTCATAATGATACCTTACATTTCAATAACTAGCATGAAATAATTTACCTTAAAATTTACCCTTGTTTTTAAGAAACATGAACAGTGTTATAAATACAGTTTTTCTTGTAAACAATTATGTTATATTATGATCCCAGTACAACATATGCATTTTTAAAACAAACGTAATAAAATTAATGAATGTATGCACTTGACTGCTAAAAGAATACAACAAATGTTAAGATCTGTATTGTTTGTTCTAGGTTTTCTTACATAGATTATTTAAATGTATCCGCAATACGTTCATAGTAATGTGTATCCAACCAGTCTGCAGGACGTATATATCCAACTTACTTTTTTTTTTTTTTCATAAAACACCACACCACACAACTTAATGTGTCGTCGTCGGTATTCTCAATGATACTTTCTTATTTATTATATCCCTGCTCGTTTTCCAATATTGAACTTACTTAGGGCCACATATCTTCCTTATAGAGCACAGATTTTATTAATTATACTATAAAATCCCTTGGCTTTAGTGCAATTCGTTTTAGTTTGTTCTCATGCGTTTCTTCCCAGGTTTAACATGTACAACTGCAGTTTTCTGTATGATGAATTTTGATGAAAATATCAATGCACTTGACATATTGACACACAAACAGTTTCAACACAGTTTTCACCATACTCAAATATTTTACTCTCACTAATAATAAAGCATTATTTCTTTTTATTGACAGCAAGCTTCTTGACGTGAACTCAGAAACGTTCAGCAGTCAAGGAAAATTTCCTGTTCAAGAAGACTTGCTCTCATCTGAACTTGTCGTGGATATACGCCGCTGTGTGCGAATGTTCCTGCGCTGCAGGAAATAGCTATTGTCAACAGCCAGTCAATTTGCTGCAGTCCCCCAGTCTGTACACGTGCCTGAAGATGGCAACATCCCAACAAACATAGAAAGTACTGCCCGGATGCGGGCCGCTAACGGCATGCCAGAATCCCAGATGTCGGTCTGATGTCTTTTGTCGGTAACGGGATGTCTTTTTGGACCAGCAGCTGACCTTCAGCATTCAAGTCATAAAGACAACGGACATCTACCGGTAAGATTTCACATAGATGTCTTGCCGTTAGCAAAGAAGATGGTGGGCCGGTGTCATAAAGGCAGCAGGCCATTGACGGCTGAGTGTCGGAAAATAAACCAGGCCGATGACAGCTGACTGTCGGAAAATACACAGTGCCGTTGATGGCTGAGAGTCGGAAATTACACCAGGCTGTTAATGGTTGAGTGTCGAAAAATACACCGGGCCGTTGATAGCTGAAAGTCGGAAAAGACTCTGGGCCGTTAATGGCTGGGTGTCGGAAAATACACTGGGCCATTGACGGTTGAGTGTCGTAAAGTACACCAAGCCATTGACAGCTGAGTGTCGGAAAATACACCGGCTATTGACGGCTGAATGTCTGAAAATATTACGGGCCAGTGATGGCTGGGTGTCGGAAAGATATAAAATGAAGTGTCCCACTCACTCATCAATGCACAGCCCAAACCGCTAGACCTATAAACGTGAAATTTTCAGCGTAGCTTCCCCTCGCGGCATAGGCACCTGCTAAGGAAGGATTTTTTCGAAAATTGATTTAAAAAAACTGTTAAAAGGGGCAATTCTCGACTACTCTATAATTTGAAGATATATTGTTAATAATTTTGCTTCAAATCATTGCCTAAGAAAATAAATATTTCATAATTTTTCGATTTATTGAAATTCGGAAACTAAAGGGTGAAAAGCCATTGTGTTTTCAGTAAATCCTCTATTTCTCTTAAACCATTTAATATATCAGGTGATCTTTGCATTATAATGGTAGGCTCATGTAAATGTCTAAAAAGCAGTTTTAGGAATTTTTAATTTTCGTCCTTGAAAAACGGTAAAAAAACATTAAACGTGTTTTCAATTAATCATCCGTATCTCCTGAACCATTTCAGATATCGAGGTGGTTTTTGCTTTAAAATGAAACTTACGTAAATACCCAAAAAGGAATTTCAGGATTCTTGAGTATTAGTCCTTGAAATCGGGTAAAAATAAATAAAACATATTTCCAAGTAATCATCCTTATCTCCCAAACCATTCAAGATATCGACGTGGTTTTTGCTTTAAAATGAAGCTTATGTAAATATCTGAAAACAGAACTCGAAATTTAAGACGGCGGAAAGCTGGAAAATAATTTATTGGTGGTAATTAAACTAACCTGACGAGAAATAGACATGCTCATTTCTTTAAAGTTTGCGTACGTAAACATACACAAATTAATTTTAGGTAATCTGCAAATTAAAGATATACAGAGAATAAAGAAATGCCATCAATAAATACGTAACTTAAAGTTAGTTACCCTTTTTATAGCGACGGGACAGTTAGTATAAACGTATTTTTAAAAATCTTTCACATGCATGTTAAAAATGTTTTCTCTGGCGTTTCGTATATGTTACCACGTACTTGATGTTAATGTACAGTATTCAATTTGGGTGTTGTACGAATGTAATGTGTTTGACTCGAATCTTCAGACTCGTAGTGCGTCGTGCTAATCACTACACCACCTTGTCGGAATCTATACGTTAAACATATGTAACAAGTAACTGTTTCTCACATATGGCTGATTTGAGTGCAGATAGTGTATACTGGGATTGCTTATTGTTGATTAGTAGTCTACTTAACACATAACAATTGAACTAGTGCCACGTAATACAGTAGGAAATGAATCATGTATATAATAAAAACATATTTTTAGACACAACCTGTTAACGATCAAAATGCAAATAGTAAATCGGTCTTCGTTCAATATTGCCAAGGTATCATAAAAATTTCCTTAAAAAGACCAGAGGTCGGTATCGTTCCCGCGACATGTAACCACTGTCTGATAAAGGACACTGCAGTTTACGGCCTGGTCTCCTCTTGCCAATATTTTTACATATCCTTAAAAAGACAGCGGCCTGTATCTTTATCGCGACAGATAAGTGCTATTCAGAAAAGGATACCAGTATGTTACGGACCCGGAATCTTTTTTGCCAACATTATTTAGTTGTCCTGAAAAAGACAGCGGACACTTACCTGCTGTCTGGAAAAGGACACAGCACTGTTAACTGTTTGGTATCGTCTTGCCAATATATTATTAGTGTCCTTAAACACACAGCAGACTGGTATATTTTTCGTTACAGATAAATGCTGTATGAAAAAATGCACGGCACAGTTAACGACCAGGCATCCCTTTTGCAATTATATTTTAGACGCCTTAAAAATATAGCGGGCTGTCATCTTTATAGTGACATTTTACCACTGTCTAAAAAAGGACATTGATCCATTAATTGCTCGGTATCTTCTCGCCCATAACTTTTCAGTGTCCTTGCAATGACAGCGTGCCGGTATTTTTTCGCGACAGATATCTGCTGTCTGATGAAAGGACTCTGCACCGTTAATGGAGCAGAATAGTATTGACAGTATCTTATAACTGTCCTGAAAAAGACAGCCGCAAGTTACTTTTTCGCGATACATATCTGTTTGTCGGAAATAGGACACTGTGTCGTTAAAATTTCAGATTCAACTTATCGATATCTGTTAAGTGTCCTTTAGAAGAAAGCGGGCCAGTGTCGTTTTCGCGACAGATAGTCACTGTCTGAAAAATGTGACTGAGCCGTTAATGGCCCGGCATCTTGCTTATGTCCTTTAAGTGTCTTCCTAAAGACAGTGAGCCTGTGTGTGTTACGCGACAGATGGTCGCTATCTGTAGAAAGTCTCTGAGCTGTTAACGGCCCGGTATATATGTGTCGATTTCTTTTAAGTGTGTTGAAAAGTATAGCGGGCCGATGTAATTTTCGTGACGGTTAATATTTTTCTGAAAAAAAAAAAAAAAAAAAAAAAAAAAAGACATTTTACTGTTTACTGTCCGCTGTCTTATTATGTTGTAGACACTTGCCGACAAAGATAATATCGATATTACTTGTTTATTTAATTTTGGATTCTAAGGGTTATGAGAACGGGAACGTTTGAATTTATATATAGCGGAATTATACAGAAAGAAGTCCCTTTTGCATAGTTCTCGTATTACTACACTTAGCGTCAAACTGGTATAGGAAGAGTTTTAACAGTTCCGCAATCAAATTCCACTGATTGGAGCAGTTTTCTCTGTTTAATGTGCAAGTTTAGAGGAAAGGACGGAGAAAGTATCTTCCCTTGTTGCTATGTGAGGAGGAGAGGATGGAAGGAGGGAGGGAAGTCCCACAGCAGAACGAGGATGGCTGACAAGGTCGTGATCCTACAACACATCTCCCTGGACCACGGAAGAGCAGAAGACTTAGCAAGACCTCATTTTAACCAAGGATCTCCCCGATAGTTGCAACAACTCAATTACACCTTTAATGAGCGCGTGAGATCCAAGAACGCCAGGATGACGTCATTTCTATGCGAGACCGCGCTTGTCGAGAGCGAATAAAGAAAGTTTGTCTAACGAGGCCCAAGTTGCCACTTGGGACGTGCCGCCCTCCCGAATTAACTTTGAACTTCATTTTCACGCTCTTCCGTTGGCAGACGTGGCTAGATAAAGTCTTCTGCTCGGCCGTTCGTCAGCTCACTTGGGACCGATAACGTTTGATTTTGGGCCTAAACAACTTTCAAACTGGCGTAGCAATTATGTTGTCCTAACAACGGCGATTTCATTCAAAGCTGAAGTCAGTATCACTCGAATGCATTTGCGTTTGATGTTTCTGTTTTATATGAATGCATTCCGACTCACGCTATTTTTATTTAGTAAAATTTTTTTTAATAATGGGCCCCTTGCATGAAAATCGGAATTCAGTTAAATGTACTTAAATATTAAATTTTACACACGGGATGATGCATTTTAATACAATTTTAAATATAAATATATGTTATTTATTAGTTAGAAGCAAAATAAAGTGGTGAAAATAGCAAACAACGTGGACTGTGATAAAAACGACTTTTGATTGGTCCACATCACAGGTCAGTTGTAGATTGTAAACAATACTGTTTGCCGTGCTTTACCGTCTAATGGACGATTATGTAACTAACTATGGCTGTAACTGACGGATATGTGAAAGCTCAGTCAGACAATCTACCTTAGTTGATATTTTCATAGTTTGGCAATATTTAAAAAGAAATGGGTGCTTTAATATTCCCGAAGTGAAAGGCGCCAAAGCTAAGAGATAAGTTTCAAAATATGCTTGTTCTGCTGAAGTGTATATGGTTTGCAACGCATTCGAAGACTTTTATGAAGAATAACGTGAACATTTTTACTAAGGCAAAATAAACATTAATAGCTATACAAACCATTGTTATGACAGCATGGTAGTGGTAAAGTCTGGTTAGGCCTGTATTGATATGTAACAACACAGTACGCTTTAACCTAAAATGGGTTGTTTGCAGATAACTATACACTGAAAAATTACTTATTAGTCACTGCAAAATATTTTGTTAAAATGGACCTTACCAATCTTTTTGTAGTGGTTACAAATTTTTTTTGTAGTCACTGCAAAACTTGATTGGGAACAGCAAAATTTTTTTTTGTGTTCAGTACAAAAAAAATTTGTAGGGTCCATTTTAACAAAATATTTTGCAGTGACTAATAAGTACTTTTTCAGTGATACCCACAGAAAAAATGTATTACTTGGAGCGATTCAAAATTGTTTATAAACTCTACATTTTTGTCAGTCTTAATAAATTATGTATAAGCTTCTCGCCTAAGCTTACTTGCATTCTAGGCCAACTCCACAATCTACCATACAACGACTAAATTCCACCATAACCTGCACATGAATGGCCCAACAATTTTATCACCGTAAGGTATTTTGTATCTCGTTTTATTAAATCATTTATTTGCTTGGTTAACATTGTTAGTAAGTCCTTATCACATAATTTTTCTCGCAATGTAACATAACTGAAAAAATTATAATTAGAGAAATTATTTAAATGATGTGTGCTTATTATTACTCCTACATATTCATTAGTACGTTAGGAGGCGAATGCTTATAGTTGGGGTCAAGAAAAACTTCAATTTTACTTTACTAACTTTTTTTTAAAATAACATAGGAGCACACATAAATACACAGTGTTTGTTTTGCAACAAATGCTGTTAAAATCAGAAGTATAGACAACTTAAGCCAGACTTAAAACAAACAATCATTCGACCGTAGGCCACAACACGACTTGTTTCAAATTAAATTTGTGACTATAAAGTTTAGGTAAACTCATATTATTTTCAGTATATTTTTGTAAAGTCTACCGTGTTAACAGCACGACAGTACTTTGTTCACGGTAGCTGTAGTGAGTCGTAATAAACATTAACGTCTCAGCGCGGTGCTTTAAACCAACTCCGTCGCAACTTTTCTTTTTTTCGGATAAAAAAAAGTAATTCGCCGGCAGAATTCACACTTGCGTTTGTACAACGAGGTACAGAACACCATTCATTATTCGATATTTTGAGTAAATATTTAACTGCAGCACCACTAACCTAAATGTCGTCCCACATTGGCCCGTGTTGTCACTGCGCTCGCGGATGGCTTGTGAAGTCAGACGACGGCCATGTTGTGACGTAGTGTTTTCGCGCGAGTTTGAAAATTGGAATTTTCAAATGAATATAATTATGTGAAATCAATCGCAAAATTAAAAATGGAAACTTCAGGACGGCTTATTTTTTCATACTGCTTCTATTTAATTACTTACTGCAAATTACTTGAGGGGTATATTATATAAATGTTTAAAGGTAAAAATATGAATAACAGTTTGAGGCTTATTTTGAACAGCGGCTTAAAGGTTAATTTTTAAAATAATTCAGCAGCAAATATTGGCTTGGATCTATTAAAAATTAGTAGAATGGCGAGAATAATGGAATGTTAAATTTCTAAAATTAGAAAGATCTTACAGCAAATCAATTTCTGCAATTATTAGTTGAACTTCTTTGAAATGCCGGATTTGTTTCTATTTCATGGGGTTGTATATTCGCCAAATAAATAATACAATTATTTCCCTTCTGTTCTTAATATCTACTGTCAAATTAATTTGTGAGCTTATTAGAAACTCTATTATGCTAAAATGGTTTTAAGCAGCTTAGCCATAGAGAAATATTATCTTATTTACAATTTACATGACTGACGATTATGTAGGGATTACGTTAACAAAATTACGTGTAGTGATATATTTAAAATAAGGGCTTAAAAACACTCTGAAGCACTTGATGGTTTCTAGACACTACGTCGTAAAATAGTGTTCCACATTTTGGGAAGCGTAATCCATTATCAACGAACTTACAGAGGGTGTGATAATAGTACTAGGATTTTTCGTAACTTGAACGACATTAATTTTAAACCTAGCAGCCAACTGATGATACTTTGGCTGGGTAGTTTCCTGGTATGTTATAGCAGCACAAAGCGGCACCATTGTACACTCGTGATATACGGTAAATGGTCAAAAGCTATTTCAAAGAGACGTATCGTCCCTCGAATACACATTAAACGGTAAACCGTAAATGTCTCTGACTTAATTTCATGTGATAAATTCACTTGGGGAGTTAATCGACGTATTAATAAATCAGTAAGTAAATTGCATCGCGTCCCTGCGACTCAATAAAGCGTCATAACCTAACACCTAGCGGGCCTATTATGACCGAGCGGCGCTAACTTGCGACTGGGCGAAGTTTTGCGTTGCATTGTGGTTTAGATAGCGATTTCGGGATTATGACCGTCCTCGTTTGCGAGTGTTGCTATTTTTTGCGAGTACGCAAAATCTTTGTGACAATGCACTCTGGCGTCGGCAGTTGGCAATGATTCTGTGGATAAATCTCGCTCATTAAATAAATATTCCAAAATTTCTGATTTCAGCGACAGAAAATTCTCTTTCCGTGGTTAATTAGCATCCTTGATGCTAGTGCCACCTAGCCTAGCACTTTGGTAAATGCTCCGATAGATGTCGGTCAGAAATCCTTCACAAAGTTTAGTTATTGTTTAGCAGTGCTGTATACGAGGGAAGCAGTGCCACTGAAAATATTTCTCAAAACAATTTTTACTAAAACTGTGATTTGAATTCAGGAGGTAACCCAAACAATTCACAATATGCATTTTTTTACAAAAAAAATCTCTAAAGATTATTCCTCCAATGTAATGTTGGTCGAAGTGAGAACACTGAAATGAAGACATGTACAAAATAAAATAAATAAAAATTGTCCATACTAACAAATGAAAAGATAGGCATCCATAAATACAGTGTAAATATATACAATTTGTAGGTTTTAAGTCTATATTTTAGAATATGTGGTTCTTGTGTATTACGATTTACAGTATTTACATTAACGACGTGACCAAAGTCACCTCCACTTACGGTACCCTACCTAATTTTATTAAATTTAAAAACAAATGGTTCGCACATCTCGTGTGATTCGTGTGATCAATAACGTTCAGACAAAATCCATACAAAACATGAAAGTCAAAACCGCTTACTAAGTTCATACTAACTTATACGTAGGCTATATTATGTTAGATAGAATCGGAACTAATAGTTCCTGATATGTCACGGGTGACTGGCAATGATCAAATGGCCGAGATTTTGAAAATTGAGTTTCAGTGTGAGCAAAATACACAAAAGTCAAATTACCTTACTACCACGATATGAACACCAAGTCTGATAACAATCGGGAATAATTCCGTAGGTATCTCATATTAGCAAATCATGTAACAATGGCAGCAATTTTAAAAATATGATGATGGTATGAACGAAATAAATAAAAATCAAGCCAACTCACTGAGTATATACTATGTACTGAGTTAGGTGACATTCTGAAAAGTAGGGTTCGAGATATGTCGTGTAACCAAATAATGTTCAAATGGCCGTAATTTCGAAAATATAATCACAATATAAACGTAACACATAAAAGTTAAGTGAAATTAATTAATTAATGGTCAATATGTGTGTACCCAGTTCGACAACATTTTGAAAAACGTTTTTTCGGATGTCTTGTGTGTTTAAAAAAATATATTCAAAAGTTTCCCAATTTTAAGTATTTGTGAACCTGATATTAACAAAATACATAATAGAAAAGTCCCCTGACTACACTGTAAAAAATAGTACTTTTAAAAATTTTTATAAACTAGTTTCCAAAAAAAGTATTTTGTAAGTTTACAAATAAAAGTTGTAAACTTGACAGGAAACACTAGAAAATGTACAAATATGTCTGTATATATTTACAAACAATATGTAAGAGTTACAAATAATTTCGGTACATTTTCAAGTAAATGCTTGTACATTTTACAACAATTGCACAAATTATATTTCCGGCGGAAACCAGTTTCCAAGCATATTTTGTAAAAGCACAAAACATTTTGTAAAACGTGACAGGCCTTCGAAGGTTATTTTGTCTCACATCGAACTGTATACTCATGTGTATCCCACTAGTCCCCTCAAGTATTCGGATAATTTATAACACTTTAATGACCTGCGATACTCTTGTTGTAACGCATAGACTGATAAATATTTGGACATCAGTTTACAAGCTTTTTCTTGTAAAAGTACGATTTTTTTACTGTGTGGGTGCTGTATGTGTACCAAGGTTAACGAAATTCGGAAATATAGTCTTAGATTTACTGTACGTACTTTCGTACAATGGTGGTGAGGCGAGGTTCAATCTTGAAAATAAATAAGTATACAAACGAGTACCGTTGAAATACTCATTTCTGTAGATACACAGACAATTATTTAGGATTAATTTTAACGGAATCCTCCTGAAGATAGTTGCAATAGGATATTTTTGAAAGCCAGAACAAAATCGCAGTCAGGAATGATCTCAACTGTGAAGCATAGATCCAGATGTTTCGGCCAAAAATGAATCCCAACAAGGCCTGTAAATGTTGTTTTTTGTTCCTGTATATTGAAGGAAAACCAGCAGTAAAATGTAGAGCAATGGTTTGTGATGAAGTGTGTAGATGAAGAGGAGGAAGTTTGCCGAGGGAAAGAGATGAGAAGTAGGAAGCGTGACGCTAGGTGGTCGATGCCAAGCCGAGGTTTGGCCGGCGTGTTGCCGCACTGATAATGCGCTACTGCGATGTTGAATTTTTAACGAGCGAGTGTAGAGGCTAGGAGTGGTTGGAAAGGGAGGGGGGAGACCACCGCCATTGTTGGCCGCAGTCATTATTTGAGGCTTAGCGCCGCTTGTGTGACGTCCCTCACTGCTTGCCTTCCAATCCTCGCTCGCCCTGCACTTACACCTTACTTCATCGTCTTCAACTGACATGCCTCGCACTCACACTTCTCTCTACACTAACTCTCAACACAGCGACAATGAAACGATTTGTGCTTAAAGTAAATATTCTAGGAAAATAAACTCCGTTTATCTTTGCAAGCTGAAAGTTACTCAAAATAGGAAATCAGTTTTTTTACAAAAAAAAAAAATGAAAGTGGTAATTGCACGGTAACACTCCTTTATACCTAATTTGTAGACCTATCTAGTATATCCCCAACTTAAGAAAATGAAAATGCTCAAATCTTGTAGAACTCTTTTTTTTTTCTCATCTGTACCGAGCAGTAGTGTCACAGAAGAGTGGCCATGTTCTGACGTACTGTGTTCATAGGTATTATAAATGTGTGGTTTTCAAACAGTCATAATTTCATAGAGATATAAGTGGTGCCCTTAGTAAAAATTCTTCAGAGGCCAAAACTGACTCGCGTAGTTATGAAACGCTCATGCAACCACCAAAAATTTTGTAAAATTTTGCCAAAGCTGAAATGAACTTTTCACACTCTAGGTTGACTAGCTTCGCTCCTGTTTAAAATCAGAACAATATTTATCTAGATTTGTCTTCCAAAACATTTTATAGTAGCCTATGTATTCTTCCTCTTGTTGGGAAATGTAAATTGAACCTTTTGAATGCAGTTTTGTTTTCGAAAGTTCATTACAAATAGTTAAGCTTATCACGTATGGCTAGTTTCTGCTGCTGAGCAACACTTACGTAAGCACGAGGAAATAAGCAAAAAAATGAGCAAACAAACCGTGAAAGCCAGAAACAGTAAAATCAACAATCATTCTAAATATTTCGAAATTTGAATATAGTCTATATATAACAGAAGCAAAACAACGAGAAATCAAAGTAGGCAGGACAAAGCACGGTGCGTGAGAATGGCGAATGATTGATAACGATAAGGAAGAAAAGACAAATGAACACTGCGCCAGAAACGGTTGCAGACAAGACAACACAGGCGTTGATTGGGCTCCCTTCGACAACAACAATTGCGACGTTTCGTGACTGGGTAAGCGTTCCCTCTTTAAACACTCGAACAATCTGAGGAACTCCAGTAGACTGGCTGTGACTGGCTTGTTTCTGGAGTGAGCATGATAGACCTTGATCTGTGACATTCAGCAGCTGAAAGATTCCTCAACACTTGTAGTATTATCTACAAGTTGCTGAATACAAACACCCACTGTGTGACGAAGTAGTTGATACTAAATGTGACATGTCACGATGTAAGTTACCTTGAGTGTGCTCAAAGCGTTCTAGCTAGATACGTATTTTCAATATGCACTGACAGACTACATACATAACTTAGTAGTATCTATATTCAGTCTACAATGTACAGTAGAGGCAACATATAGTAGGTACATGATATTTGTCGCAGTATTTTGTATTCGTTATTATTTTCTTGGCTTGCGGCTTGAGCTGCATTCAGAATATCTCGTATGCAGTTTTGGCAGTGACTGCATCAGCCATCAACAGAGCACAATGCTTGACCAATTAGGAAACAAAATACAGCAGTGACTGCGTCAGTTAAGGATCTATAATCAGTACACAAAATTGCAGATAAATAATTATTGGAAGCTGTATAAAACATCCCAGTGACAAACAGAAAGTTCAATACATGTCATATAAGCATTACTCTAAATATACGATTTGATGTCATGCGATCCAAGGCCACAGATTTATCAGGACTGAACAACCCCCTCGGCCAATCAGGAGGAAGACAGCGCGACTGGCCTAAAAGCGCAGACAATTAGGAAACGACACTATAGAGACTAAAGGCTATAAGGTCTTGACTATGTCTGTCCTAGATGATATATAGAGCGGCTCTGAGCAGACATCTTCAGTATGAGTTGACATGGACTACAGCCTGTGATGTCTAGCCCTTGAGTTCAGACATGATAACTGACGACTGGTAAATACTGTCTGGCAGCGACCAAACAAGCAACAGTGATGAAGACTTAACACGAAACACCGAACCACGTCAGATAGTGATCGACACACACCACTCACGCTGTGCTTTAAAACTCGCAGCAAACAACAAACACTGGAAGTGGCGCCAGGAAACCCACTCAAACTGCACAACACAGTACATATAATCCGAAGACAGCAGCGCCAGTATATGAAACTGACGCGAAACATATTGACAATCATGTCGAAAAACTAAACTTTCTGAAAATCGAGTTCAGAATCAGTCACACGGAAAGTACGACTACAAAACACACTAAACATGAAGACAGGCAAGGAAAAATTGTTGTCTGACTGATTCAGCTCAAAGTAGAGTACGTACACATTCGCATTGGTCACAACGAAACGTAATGCCGTGATAAAATCATTTAGTTCTTAAAGTTTCAAAGGAAACGTGCAAGCAGAGTTCGGCGTCTACATAAAACAATCGACATTCACATTTTCTCTCTGTACAACATAATACGGATTGTAGTGAAAGTTAAACCACATAGGGCATATCAACTGAATGTGACGAAGTGCAAAGCTGTTATGTACAATGTCAGCCGAGTTAAATGATCACATGTCAACAGTCTGCTAAGTCTTCGCGAGCATAACGGACAAGAGGACTGCGAGATAGTAAAGACGAGACACCACAACAAGCACCTCTGCTATGTGTAGTGAAGTGAGATACTCAGCTCTCTGGAAATAATGGCAGCTTACACGGGAACACATTGTTCAATGTCGCAAATTGATTACTCTGGTCAATAATACACAATATGCCGCGGAAAACAAAACAAAAACACACAGATAACACCTGCTATTATATCGATAGGTACAAGTGAGAATCATGCCGGGCGATGCTGTTGGTCGGTGGGTTTTCTCGGGGATCTCCCGTTTCCCCTGCCCTTTCATTCCGGTGCTGCTCCATACTCACCTTATGTCACCCCTCACCTGCACTAAAAACCTCGATGTTAAGAGCTGACCAAAATCTCTCATTCATTCACTCACTGTAGCTATGACCAACTCTTTTTTATTATCAGTTTTCTGTAAGGAAATGTTCACATTATTCGTATGAATTCTTTTATTTATGTTTAATTCGTTAGTATTTTCATTGCTAATCAACCTATATATCAGATTACAAATGACATATAAAATATTCCACGTAAAAATTAAAAAAATAATAATAATTTCAAGTGCACCGAATAGTTTCAGAGAACATATGACATATACGAATGCTTACTTGAAGATTTCTTCTACCTTTCGTTTCCTGGACATAACGTCATTTGCATCATTAGCAAATTTTAAATTTCTAGTTTTTTATGACTACAATCACTTCTTGTAACACATAATTATAACTCTATTTAATAAAAAATTTAATTTATATTTAACCGAAAATTTAATACTTAATTATGAAGTAGGTAATAATACAGATATCAGTTTTAGATCATAAAATATATGCTAACTGTTTAATAGGCATCAGGTAATGTCGAAGTAAAAAAAATTGTTCAATAAATTAAAAAGGACTCAGTAAAATGTCAAACCACTCTAATATGAAATGGTACGAATATAAAGGGAACTATGATATGAACATAGAAAAATTCGTACAAGAGGCGGCTCTCAACAGCAGTGGGTAACATGCCAGGAAACTGAATAGCTACATGCGTGAAAAAGTAGACATTATGTCGGGCACAAGGCCTTGGTAGAGAAACACTGGGGAATGGAGTTAGATGTCGGCCAAGACTCATGGAACCATTCCAGCATTCGTCTGGACTGATTTTGGAAAACCCTTGAAATCCAAAATCAGGTTGGCCGAATCTTACCGAATGCGAGACCATGCTCTGTAACCTCCGCCAAGCTCGGTTAATTCCACAGTGCTCGGTTAACTCTACCACGCTCCCTAACTCCACCATGCTCAGTAACTCCACCATGCTCAGTAACTCCACCATGCTCGGTTAGGTCAACCACGATCCGCTCAGTTCTACTAGGCTCTATTATAACTCAAGTTAAGATGGCCATATACTAGGACACATTTTCTGGCATCTCTGCCAGTAATGATGTAAGCCTTCCCTTCTGTTCCTGATCCCAAATACTTAACAGGAGACATCTTACTGATCTTATTACTAGGGAGAGTGTCTAGTAACCCAGTTAGCCGAGGCCGAAACCGAGACCTATACAACCTCTATGAAACCACTTCGTGGACGGGTTCTATTTCCTAAGTTGACAAAACCAGCGTTCCTGCTCATGAGCTGAACATCGTCAGTTCATACCAAACAACCAAAGATAAAGCAGCCTCGTGAACTCTAACAGAGTCTGTGAGGATTCACACGAACTCCACAATGTGTAGACTGGACCATCAGCATCCAAGTATGTTTCGGACCTGCTTCCAAGCAGGAGTTTGAACCACTGCAACTCCGATAGCAACCTGAGATCTGCTCATCTCAAGGCTGGGGCTTTCACGCCGGTCCCTGAAGTACATACGAAGTGCCGTGCATCTGAGTTTTCACCCCATAGCTACAAAACACCTTCACCAAACCAACATTGCTCGAGATCAGCACCGCAAGCTACCACTGTGCGCCGTAGTTGGGACATGCAATCTGTTCGTAGATTACAAAACATGGTGGCACCCGTACCCTTCTGAAAGTCGGCGTAAGGAACCCCACCATGGATCTACCGTGATACATCAGGAGTGCCACCACTTACCCGATCATGGTCCACTCTCCATTAGCCACCCTGCGAAAGCTCGGTGTTTCGAGGCCTGACCACGACTATATAATCGAATTACTATCCCATTACAGATATGTGATATTAGCCAGGGTGGCGGTAAAAATAATCAGATCATGTAGCTATGGTTGGCAGGATCGACTTCTCATTTACAAGAGTTTCCAACACAAAGGAGACGACTGAGTATTAGCAGGTCACCACTCAATTATCCTCGGGAAATACATCACAGACAGTCCCCAAACACGTAAAACTCGCCCTTACACACACTAAAAAGGCTAGTTATCATCACAACCACCATACCTCACAGAGCCTTTATAAGGACATACAGAACACAAAGTGCGACCTACCTGATGCTGGCATGGTGACGTAGAGGGCCGGGTAAGCAGTGGTGAGTCCTCCTCCTCTGTCGTCTCTATATCCACAGTCTCTTCGTCGCTGTCCGGCCTCACTGTCGCCGCTACAGCCTCCAAGCCGCACGCCGCGGGGTACACGGGCCGGAACGCAGATGGGTACAGCCGACCGTCAGTGGCGGGGGGCGGTGGCGGCAGGGGCGGTGGCAGTGGTGCGGTGTCTAACCCCAGTAGTGGTGCCACCCTTTTGGCCGCCCCCAGCCATGGCCATGGAGGGAAGGGGAAGTGGTGCGCCTTGACGCCGTGCTGCCACACGTAGTCGACGACGAGGCCACGAGACAGCAGGTCGGGGAAGGGCGGGACGCGGGGAGGTGGCATGGCGGCGGCTGACGGCGGCGGGGAGCCGGGGGCGGACGACGATGACGACGGTGCTGCCTTGGCTTGCTTGGCGGGGGCGGATGGAGAGGCGGCAGCCAGCAGTCTCTTGCGAGTGCCGCCGTTAAACATTGCCTTGACATCCTCCCAGGCGTGCACCACCTCCTCGGGAGGCGATCCGCTCAGCTTCATGTGGCGACGCCATGAGTTGAAGTTGGCTGCGTCTGGCTGCACGTACTTGGCGGTGGGTCCAGCGCGGTGAGAGTGGAAGATGAACTTGTTGGGCGAAAAGAAGAGACCACAGTAGGTGCACTTGATGCACTTGGCTCGCGATGAGTTGTATCGCGATGGCATGAAGGCGCCGCGACAGCCCCATGCGCACTCGTGGTGCACGGAGAAGGCAAAGTCGTCTGGCAGGCGAGGCGGAGCATTGTCGCCAAGAAATGACTTGCAGAGACGCTCAGCCTCGCGTCGAGTGATCATACCACAGCGTCTCGACGACACTGGCATGGCACCAGCTCGTCGCAGTATTTCCAACTGTACCGGCGTACACTGAACGCACGTGATACCTAGCGCTACTCGTCGATTGTGTATCTCGTTGTAGCTGAACTCTTTGAGCAGTGTGTTGGATATCTGCGCAAGACACAGCCTCTCCTGGCTCTCGATCACAAGAGAGACTATAGGTACTCCATACAGCAGCACAGTACCTACCTGCAACAACCCACACCTTCGTCATACAATTACCTACACTGCTGATTACAACACTATGTTTTACTGTTGGGAAACATCTTTCCCTGCGCGTCATGACAGAGAATACGAACTCAGCAGAATGCACGTATAGGGGATGAGACTGTGCCAGCATGTTGAGGCATGTATGTGCATTTCACGTGTTTACTTTAACCTCCCCCCCCCCTTCCCAACACCGGACCAAACTTGAGAAAAACATTTTTCGCCGAAAATATCAGAGATAGTGACACTGGCATTTATTACATAGATTTTTTACTACATTCTGCCGATATGCATGCACATAACTACTGGGGTGGAATTTGGAAAGTACGTATGAACAAACTCTGCTCTCAAGCATCACTTAATTAGAATGAGAAGGACAGCTGTAAGGAAAACCATAACGCAACTACCCCGGCTAGAATCAAATCCAAGTACCTTTTGAATTTAAGTGGACGTGCTACCACATGGAAAAACTAGCATAGTCTCATAAAGACAAAATTAGCAGTAAAATTAAAGAATAAGATAATATTCCTCATTTAATGTTATTACATAACCTAATATGTTCACTTCAAGAATCTCTGCTTAGTTTATTCTTACAAATCATTTCGTTTCCTTATCACGTGTAAAATATTGGTTCCATTGCAAAATACTTTGGTGCTTGTACCGATACACCGATATAGTGACATTGGTAAAATTTTAAGAGCAATAAATTTTTTACTACATGTCAATTATTTTTTCATAATTTATGAATAGACAATTTTAAAGCAATTTTAGTTGGCACCTATTTATACACCGGATAATAAGTTACACTTAATTATGGGTTAGTAATCTGTCTAAGAGCGCGAAGCGACAACAACCATGAAAGACCTAGGAGTAAATACGAAGTAATTTGGTAAATGTTTAGGTTAATATGATACAAATATGGTCCTTAGGCATTTTGATAAGATAACATTGTTAAGAATGCGTTCATCAGGGTTTTTTTGTTTGATGGTTAGGAGTGATAACCGTAAACCATATAAGTTGACTAAAATTTTGACTCTAAGATCGAAATCTGCATCACCATTACCACAAAATATTGACATATGTAGAGGTATTTCAGATGAGTAACTGGTGAAATTAAACTACTCTACAAAGACCAGTAGCATGAACTTTTGCAAGATTATCTCTGATTTTGCTTATAGGCACACAGAAGTCAAAAAATTCGCGAAGGAGTCATGAAGAATTTAATGTTGGAGCTGATATATGTGTAGTTATGTTCACTATCTGCTGTCATGCGAGGTGGTATGTGTTAGGCTTTTGTGCATGTATATGTAAACGTTTATAAAAATTACTGTATTATTATCATAAAAAGGATAGGTCGATGTTTGGAGC
The DNA here is from genome assembly GCA_003012365.1 of Medauroidea extradentata. Taxonomy (NCBI): domain Eukaryota; kingdom Metazoa; phylum Arthropoda; class Insecta; order Phasmatodea; family Phasmatidae; genus Medauroidea; species Medauroidea extradentata. Next base: position 73,677 of record PNEQ01026769.1, on the reverse strand, counting down.
TAAATTGTATGTTTGGTTTATTTATATGAGAGTTAAGGAATGTACGTAGATAGGTTTGTAGGCAGATAGGTACCGGTGCTTTACGTCTCGGCAATCTCGAGGTTGTTAGGGATGGAACAATTGATTCAAGCAAATATGAAACGCAAAAGTAATAAGCCATACCCTGTAGTTATGATCCATACAAGTGTTCGCCTGAAGGGGTATCGGACAAATTTCAGTATAGACGAACAAGGAATCGAACCCTGGCCCTTCTGATTGCGAGTCCAAAAATGTAACCTTTGTGCGATCTAGCTCGATATTAAGTTGAAAAGGAAAATATGTGTGAAGATTGATTGGACAGCAAATTTACCGATACCGGATTATGCGTGGAGTGAAAAGAATTCAAGGAGAGTTTACAATGACGAAAAGAAAAAAAAATTTAATTTGGCGATGAATGTGAGCATTGAGGCGTCAAAACTGAGGTCTTCGAAGTGAGGTCAAACAGTTCACTTGAATAAGTGAAGCCGGAGATCAGTTTGGTGTCTACCATGATGCATGGTGATATAGCATAGTACACATGGTTGAGCTGTATATGTGATATAATTCACATGTGCTTGAACGATGGGTGATGAGTACTCCAAGATGAAACGTAAACATGGCATTTGTTACGTAAATATATTTAAATAGAACGTTAATTAGTATGCAGTAACAATATGCACGTATAGTATATATAGTGCTGTGTGTACGATGGACGATATAGCCAATGTAATCATATGTTACTAGCTGCCCAACCGCAGCTTTGCCAGCGTAGAATTTTCGAAGGAATAACAGTGTCGATCTATTATCGTGTTAATGAGATATAAAGGACATGGCGAAAATACATTGTACGACTCTAAAGCATAACGATACCTCACCAGATTTATGAATTATCCAGGATGTAGAGAAAATACATTTTACCCCTTGTCACATCTTAGTGGATGCTTAGGTTGTAAGTGAAAGCCACCTTTAAATTTTCATACTTTTTAATTTTTATCTCCGTACTTTTGGTCTTACGACTAACCAACTTCGAATATTGATGTTTTTTTATATTTTCCGCGACAAATCCCGGAAAACATTTTTAAAATTCAATTGGGATTTTATAAAATACTTAGTATCTTAATCTGCGAATTTTTCTGCAAATTTGGATGTAAAAATGTTTAGAAAATTTTTTATGAAAGTGTACTATTTCATATTCTTCCTGTTTGAGGACACATCCTTAAACTCCTCGCAAACAATTGATTTTCGGACCTATGTTCATAAATATTTTCATGATTTTGTGTTAGGAACACAACCCCAACATATTAGACACCAGTAATAAAGAAACATTTTGTATACAGGCCCGTGCCCAAAGAGATAAACATATCATTAAGACGTCGAACAGTAACATACCAACTTTCAAGTTGTTTCTCCGCGGTCAAACCTGTATTTCGGGAATTCTGAAACATTTTACATCTTTTCGCCCTCTAATTTGTCGAATTTTGAAATATCGAAATATCATAGAAACATGTTCATGTATTCAACTAACCTTCATTCCTATTAAAAATCATCTAGATACCTCAACGGGTTTAAGAGAGACAGGGGATTACTTGAAACCAAGTTATATTTTTTTAATGCCTTCAATGTTTGAATTTAAAAATAATATCCTGAAACTGCTCTTTAGGGATATGCGTAATCTTCATTCTGAAGAAAAATCATTTATATATCTAAACGGATTTAAGCGTTATCGAGGATTCATTGAAAACACAGTTCATCGCTTTTCACCACCTTGATTTCCGAATTTCGAGAAGTCCCTTCTTAGCAGGTGCCTACAGCGTAAGGAAACGCCCCCCCCCCCCGGCGCATTATTTCATGTTTCTAAGTCCAGCTGTTGGGGCTGTGCGTTGATGAATGAGTTTGAAGCGGGGAGGGGGGAGGCAAAATAAATAATATATTTATATATTATAAGGATAACGTATAAAGCACGGCCACAATTAAGGGACAGCTGAGCGACTTTATTAAGCAACGGGCCGTGGAGACGGAAGCGAACGTACCTAGTTTCGTATCGCTCTTATACTCTAGTAAGTTGTTAAACTGATGTGCGGTGCTTCCGATATACTGCTGGAGGATTTAAGCTATGTGACAATTATTGTATATATGATACTTGGAACACCAAAAAACTATTATCTCGACTGCCAACGCACACATACATCTTAGTGGTTGGAATCGTCAGCAGAAGCGAGGTGTCGGACGTCACACGGCCTCCATACGAGTGCAATGATCCCACATTCTGTCTGGGAACGAACATACACTCTGTTCTCTGTTATACGAAAAAATCATTAAATAATGCTTGGTTATGTGTGCAAACTCTTTGATATTTAAAAATACTCGTATTATGGGAATGTCTGTTCACTGCAACTGTTCTCGCTGCGGAACTACGTGTGCTTATTTTACAAACGATTGGAAAAGTTAACTATATAAACATTAAATGCAGTAAATTTAGGCAATATTTGCTATTTCATTACAACGGAAAGCAATCGCGCCTGAGCCAAACAAAATAAAATAGTTTGTATTTTTTTTTTCTGTTTCTTAATGTAATAAATAATACTTTTTCTAAATAAATTATACTTACAAAATGGGATTCTATGTTTCGCTTGTGAGGAAAGCTTGAATTAATAAATGACTAAGCAAATACACGTTATATTGCCCAATGAAAAAATTAATTAAATGCATAACTTTAAACTTGGAACGTGTTGGGTACATTACGTAATAATGTGTTCAGTGGAAAACAAGCAGTTTATAAATATGTGGCATAGAGGCAATGCTGGGTAAACTTCTTAATTCGCATACGCACGTGCGTTACCAAACAGAAATATAATAAAATGGAATCAATATTAAATATGTAGATAAATTTAAAACAAACTTAACAAATATGTTCTTGCCTGGAGATATTTGGGATGAAATTTAATTTAAAGTGCTGTTTAGTTGAATATTCGGATTCTCGAAAATCAGTTAATATGTTACAAACTTTAGTAATAATTATGACCGCAAATGGAAATGTTTTGCAAGAAATACAATATTATGTAATTTAATAAAACTTACACTAAAGGTTATTTAAAAAGTACTAATTTAACACGGAAAATAGGTCGACCTCAACCTGGCTCAGAAGCTAATGTGAATATTTATGAGTGTCCCACTGAAGTGAAAGTCACGGTGGTGTGCTGTCAGGTTCGAGCTGTATCTACGATCCTTCGAAAACACATTTCACCTCTTTTCAACCCCTTAACTGCCGAATTTCGAAAAATTCCACCTCAGTTCTCGCCTACAACTTGAGGGGAACCCATACAAAATTGTCATGTTGTTACGTCCGGTGGTTTGAGCTGCAGTCAGTCAGTCAGTCATTCAGGTGCTTGAGAACGGAATTTCACCTAACTTAATTTTTTCCTCCTTTTTTAAAGTCAGATTTACAAGTGACTGCGATTAAGTTCTCGTTAATCATTCTGGAAATCTTGCTAACGGGCCAGCAGGGTATGGTAAAATGCGGGTATGGTGACGTCAGTAATATCGTGTAGCTATCATAAACAGCTACAGCGGCCCAGGATCAAGTCATAATAATTATTTATATACGTCAATCAAAATATTTTTCATTTGTCCTCGCTGTTTTCCCAAAGTGACGGACACGCTCCTGTAGATCGTTTCACCAAACTTAGAACGTCGAGACATGAATAGTACTACTCTATTAGACTACTGGTATATAAAGATTCCAAAGTATTATTTTGGAAAAGTATTCATAGTTTCCTATGAAATTCGAGTGAGACAACCAATTTTTTAAACGTTGCACGTGCTCCATACTGAAAAGTTAAAGTGATTTGAAACAAACGTGTCACTTAACCAAAATCTGTCATATTTATAGTGGTTGAGTCCCAACATTAGGTAATACGGATATTTTTATTTTAATAATGCTTACTACATTTGCTGTCTACTAAAACTCTCATACACATACGTGGCTATGACGGCTAACAATTCCTATGTTCCAATTCAGCAAGAATAGTTGCTGACCTGTATTCATAAACACTGAATTGTAACATAATTATAGTTACTTCAAACTGATTGAAACAAAGGCTGAATCCCACGTCGGTAATCTACAGTTGCTGAAATGATAGTACATACGAACTATGATCGTCAACATAGGACAACAGCCAGATACGCAGATATTGTACTTTTAAATAAACGTTGATGAACAGGAAGGACTGGCATAGTCCACTTCGCGATGGTATTTTTAACTGTAAATAATACTCTTCCAACAAAGTGCAGTCGTTGTTCTTCAGGAAATTTTATGTCTTAATATAATTTGCAACTAATAAGCACAAACAATTTTTGGAAATTCGGATACTTAGTACTGAAGTTTAGTATGCGTGATGACAAAAATTCAGTTACAGAAATGCTTGAATATTGTCCGTTTATAGCCTATACGTACACACATACGTGTGTGTATGTATATAAAATATATATATATATATATATATATATATATATATATATATATAATATATATAATATATATGTATGTATGTGTGTATTAAATTTTACTAACAGCTTTGGTTCCAGGTACTAAAATTTTATCGAATATGTCAATAATTACATGAACTAAAAGTTGAAGTTGAACATTATATTGATATTGAACGAAGTGTTCACTTCCAATGTGTGATGCGTTCACTAAACATACAAAGATTTACACTTACGCAAAGTGATATATACTAAGTGGGCAGTGAGGCAATAGAGTCGTGACATACATGTCGACAGAATGACAGGAACTGTGAGAGGAATTGGACATGGCCTGTATTATGGAACCATTCCATCACTCGCCTGCAGCGATTTCGGGAAACCATGATAAACTGAAATCATAATGACTGGAGCCAGGAATAGAACGAGGGTTCTCCCAATGCGAGTCCAGCTTGTTACTACTGCACCGCCTCACTCCGTATGTGCAAGTAAGTTTTCCAATGAGAGTATTATTACATATGTCTTTAATGTATTTATAAAATATATATCCGTAAAAAGGTTTCAATAATTACAGTGGGTGTAGTACGCATCAAAGCCAAAAGTTTAAAGAGTTAATATCGGGGGAACGGACAAGTCAAGTTATTGGCATTCGTTACATGCCAAAGAGCTCGGTGTGCAAGATATGTTCCGCGCACCAACAAACACCATAACTCGGTAAATGCACACATACACAAGAGACTTTAAACGTACATACATGAATACATATATTATTCAATGTCTAGGTGTAGGCCTAGTAATGAGAAACACTGATGGCCAACTTAGAACTTATATTGTTTGTGTTTGATCTGTTAGGTGCGAGAGAGACTTAGTTACGATCAGTGGAGGTAAACTCCTACGTAACGTGTAAGCTTATGTGAGAAGTACTGAATACTTTTCAACCAAATGAATTGAAAAAAATTGAGACTGTGTACAGTCATACGATACACAATTTCGCCAGAGCATTTTTAAAAATAATGTACCGTTTGCTAGCAAAAAATAATTTTGCTTCATTTTGGCTTATTTTGACAACAACATATGTGCTACCTTAGGGGCCAAAATCTAAAAATCTGTTTGGTGTATTGCAACAGAAAAATTCAGATACAAACGATGATATATAGGTGTCAAAACTGCCAGAATGAATTTTTGATATATGTATTAATTTGCGTTAAAAAAATTCTTTTTTAAACGATTGCTAAACAAAAGAGCGAGGCCTTAACCGACTATTCGGCAGAGACGGGTAGGCCACGAGGTCCTGTTGCATGGCCCCACGACAGCCGGACTTAACACGATTGGACTATTTCCTGTGGGGTCATATGCAGACTATGTTGTATGAGACTCCTGTCGAGACCGAGGAAGAACTGGTGGCACGAGTTATGGTCGTTGCACAAGAGATTAACGGGACACATGGTGTGATGGAACGAGTGTACTAGAACATAATTCGTCGGTACAATATGTGCAACGATGTTGCTGGTCGTCACATCGAGCCTCTTATATTGTAGTGAACAGTATCCACTGCTGAAGACAGACAGAAATGTCTTTTCCCCACTGTTGACACAAGTGTTAGTGTGATAAATGAAAGTTGTTTTTGTTACGTTGGTATTGTTACCAAATAAGTTTGACTTTCTTCTGTAATAAGTCAAACGTTACTTAATTCTGTAGCTTACGTCACACCTAATTTGACATGGTGCTCTTCTAACGTCATACAGCCTATCCGGTTGCAAAACAACACTGGAATATCTGACATATTGTAATAGCTGTAGCACGGAAATGGTATGTTTCCGGACATGACTTCCTGTTCAAAATATTGTCTACTCTGTCCCCTCTGCTAGCCCTAGTAGTATGTGATATTAATTTCCGAACCACCTGTACGACGACGTTGTCCCGACAGTTCAACGCCTCTACAATATCCGACTCAAAGACGATCCCCTTTGTCAAATATGTGGCTGCGTGGATACAACAGCTCACCGTATTACGTCATATACGTGTATGCTGCTCCGATATGGAAGTGTTCACATTTCACATGCTGCAATGCCTCATCAATGATAACAGCATAGGCGACGAGAAACTTTTACATTGTGACTTCTACCTGTTTCCCTCTGTGCGAAGGAGTGCCGCGCACTGGATATTATTTCACACCATTCACTTTTTTCAACTAAATACACATCCCGCGTTGATATTGCACGTTTCGTAGGCATTCTTAGGGAAGATCTGTGGAACATGACGCGTAGAGGAGCACTAAGAAAATGGAATGATCGGCATCTGTTCTTCTTCAGACCAACACAGTGTAATGATGAATATAGTGATTGACTAGTGTAACGAAACCTTCGGAGTAGAGTGCGACATTCCCTTGCCCCTTAGAGCGGTTGCATGAACGCCGTGCGCTGTCCGAACCGTGTGCTTTCCTCCCATACACTGTTGGACAAAACATCTTAAGCCTGAATTTAACAACTTTGCAGAGACTCAGACATGTCATACTTACCACGAATATATCGTATTTTGTGTAATGTTCGTTTGTAAATAAGTGTTTTTTATCACAAAAAGTAAAACATCAATTGAATAAAAAATTTTAAAAAATAGTCAGAACACTCGCTTCTCACCATGGCGACCATGGTTCGATACCCGGCGGGTTGGGTCCTGACTTTTTGAACTTGGGCTCGTGCCTTAAGATGTTGCAGGTCGGTGGGTTTTCTCGGGATCTTCCGTTCCCCCCGTTCTTCCAATTCCTGGGCCTCTCAATTGTAGAGCCTCAACTCGTGTCATCGTCCAAGATGAGCAGATGCTTACATGTGCACAGTAGTATGTGTGCAGTTCTGTGTGTGGTATCGTGGCTCTCAGGCATCCTACCATTGTGATATGATATAACAGTGTGTGCAGTAGAAAACTTCACTTCACCTGGTTGGGGGGCGCCGAGATCTGCTGTCTGCCAGGAGACATCTGTTTACTCTCTTTCGGCGACGTTCTCGAGGCCTCGCCCACCGCATGTCCTGGCGACACGTTTACCTCCATCCTTCCTGCAAACATTACACTGCTACATATACACGTGGTCCGCTATGCACTCAGCACTTTACATGTGAGAACTAAATTAATCACTGCATGTTACTGCATATACTTCGACACTAGCTTTAACCCGAGGTTTCGCTCGCTTCGTTATAAAAATACAATATAGTTTTGATCAATAGATCACCAATACTCTGTTCCCGTTATTGGTGCTATATTGACAAAAAACTACAGAGCCAAACTACGGTGCATTACATTAGTATGCCACTGTTTTACAATGTGATTTGTCAAGAGTTAGGTTGAAATAAACAAACACACTGTACCGTATTATACACTACATTTATCTATTTATTGTTAAAATTTACAAGTATGTTTAATATTATAAATGTGACAGCTGTAGCCCGTGGTTTTACCCGCGTGTATTATAGACATTTTGAATCAACATTTAATATTAAATATGTATTACTTTAATTAATTTTACATGAGAAATGTCTTGGACATAAATGTACGTAAACTACATAAATTTTAAGTAAAAAAATATATAGTGTAGTTCAGACCATTGTATTAGATAGGTGTAACATGTAAGAATTGAAGACCTCCAGAGTAAATAATGATAACCATCAATCTTGTAGTTTTCAGCTTAGGTGTAATAAAGTATGTAAAATCTAGACAAAAGCGTTATATAAATTAATAATTTATTATGTGTTTTAAAATAAACTACCTTCGTATAGTGTGTAAGTATTTCTCTTAAATTTACGGATAGAATATTTTTACATCGGCTATTTTACAACGTGGGTCATAATTATATATTCCCAAGGTCTTCAATTATAAGTGCTGAAAATTACACATAAAAATTCAATTCCTATAGCAATTACGTAGCTTAGTATTAATGTTAAGCATGTACGTGGTCATTATTGTATACATTACTACCTACAGCTATAGTATGCACACACGCCTAAACGTGGGATTTTATTAAAATTCTGCTAAATTTAAATCCCATAGGAAACGTGAATTTTTTTTAATAAAAGTATATTTTATCATCAAAACTCACTCAGCCGTTTTAGTGTGACAAGCGAATTATAGAATTATGCTAAATACTAAATATATATCCTACATGAACCGATAACTTTTTCGGGATTACAAGTATCCTGTGTGTTATTCCAAGACTAAAGGATGTCTTCATACAAAATTTTTTCCAAATCCATTCAGGAATTTAAGCATGAAGAGGTAATTACAGATTTACGCTCCTGATCTATTACTCAGGAACCGTGCATCTTTTCGGGATAAATAATGTCTCTGTCACTCTCGGGTCATAAACTATTTCTATGCAAAAAGGCATTTGGTTTTGTTGCTCCGTTGTTGCGTAAGAGAAGGCCAAGCCTATAATCACACTTTCGCATTTATAACATTAGTGGTTGGTTTACTCCTTGTATGGCTGCCTGCGGAATACAGAAAGAAGTTTCAGTAATTTCTAGATTAAATATAACAATCCTGAATAAAAACCAAATGAAACAGCCATATTCATATTTAATGTAATTTGATAGATTAATTTTTATCTGCCCATTCAGCCTTTTACTTGCGGCACAGTTTCACTTATGCAATCGTAATGCGACGTCTCCAGTTGTTAGACACTTTATGTCGTCAGTGTACCGCTCTCTCTCACTCTCTCTCTCTCTCTCTCTCTCTGATCAGTGCCTCAGTTCATAAATTCACGGAGAAGGTGGCGTGAGCTGGCTTTTCAATGTACCGTTCATTGTTCACGCAGTATGTTGTTCCTTGTAGGATAAAAAATACGGTAGTTATATTACACGCGCATAAGTATATGAACAGGATGTATATTAATACATGCAAAATGATTTTAAGTTATAGTACATTAATAGTTACCTATTACGAGTTCCAGCCTTTGTGCTTGGAATTAGTTATTTTAAAACAGAACATTTTTATTTACCTTTAGAAAGACATTACTATGTCTGAGCAAATATTTAAATTAATTAGGAGATTTGTGTATGTGGGCAATTACAGGTTTGTTTATGTAATGTGAAGTGGTGTGGAACGAAGCGTAATTCGTAACTGTAATTGTGCAAGTCGTACACCTTAAACATTCAACAAAACTAACAGTATACTCCATACTATACGCAAACATTTTATAACGGAGGACTATAACAAAGCAAGTATTTAAAATAAAATTAAATTTTTAATATCTTCATATAAAATTATATTGACGTATATTTATATTTTCCCGAATGTTTGTTAGGTGGTATATTTTATTCGAAATTATAGAATCTAAACACGTACGTCTGTCTAAGACGATAGTCGAAATGGTTTTCGAAAACGTTTTTAAGATATTCAGAATCGTTTGCCATTGGTACTGGTACAATTTTATGTCTAGGCCTATATTTCGACGAGCTAAATTTCTATACAGACATTCTGCTTGTGAAATATTTCACATGTTATGCATTAAACGTGGAAAATCTATTCCATAGTTTAGACATTTTGGCAGGAAAATTGGCTGAAAGTAGTAAATAAATCTTATACATGATGTACAGAAAACGATTTTATAAATAAGCTGCTATTCGAAAAACATATCTAATGAGTAATTAGTGTAAAGTAATTTTCTGAGCAGTGCAATGTAGACGTAAATATACACAGGCCTATGTTTATCAATACACGTGCCATTGTTTATATTTACATGCAGCGAAAAGATACAAACTGGATGAAAATAGAAACTAAGCAGAGCTTTCAGAATTGCTCACCATGCCCTGAACAACCTATATCCTGTTTTACATATGTCATAACTATTCGAGTTCAAAGTAAGTCGCCAGTATAGGATTGGGGAAGATGTAAGCCATGACTATTGATTTGATCACACTTATACAACACTGATTTAAATAATGACTGGTAACAGATAGACATAAACCAATAAGAGGCTCGGACACATTGTGTAGTCGGCAGTAGTATGACAAGTGGTGTCTAATGTCCCGAACATGAAAGTTCCATCTTAGGTGACATGACATGACCATTGTACTTGGCGATATCTCAAGGCACTGTGGAATCCGTGCGTGGTTAGTGACAAGTTTCAGTCGGCGGAAGTCAATGCAGCAACATGATATATCACAATGTACGTCATGGAGAGACATAGGAAGTTAGGCAGACTCAAGATGGGATCACACACCACTCAAGTATCACACAGTGTGATATCCAGACTATGTAGTCGTTATCGAACATCAGGATGTGCTCGCAGAAAGTAAGATCAAAGTCGTCCACGAGCAACTACAGTTAGGAACAACAGTTATCACTTTTAATGATTGTAGAACCATCTCCTAATTTACTGTGACCACTGCGCTATTACTGACTTTGTTAAGATTTATGTTCTACAACGAAACTTAATTACTTGCTTTGAAATCATAAAATTAAAAATTTGTAAATGGTGCTAATTAATAATTGTATCTGTTTATTTTACTATATATATAGGGTCTATATGTATACGCAAATGGCAATTTAAATGTTGACATGTGATAATATTGTATTTAGAGAAGAAGTTACTATAGTAGCTTACCTAATTAACGTAACTTTTTTCTTATTACGACTCAGCTGTACGCTACATTTCAGTCGTTATGTTTGTATTACAGCATAAAGCTTAGAACATAATCTGTTTTGTTAATTTCGACATTTTCCTTCTCATATTTTCAATCAACCGAAAATGCAACATGTCAACAATGGCGGGGGTGGGAGGACAAAGTATGAAACCTGTGCGTTAAATATGTATCCCAACACACTTGCCAATATTCTTACGTAAGTATCGTTTTAAAATTATTATTCTCATTTTAAGATGCTTTGTTTTACTATGTCTACAATTTCCGATAGTTCTGCTGTATTACTAATCATAATTATCCTGGACCAATAAGTAATGCGTAACTCTACATATCAGTGGACTCATATGCAGAGCCCTATCATTGCGGCATATTATTCTGGAACCATATTAACTGCTGTTGCTGAAAGTATGCACGCAGTTATTGATAGTGATTTTTGTACAGTTCAGATAGGAAATATGTCTTACACGATATTCGGCTGGGGTGTTATTGTTCGAAGATTATTTCAGATAATGTTTCTTTTGCTTGGCAATCCAAGGAAAAGTTGGAACATTTTCAGTTTTTAATACTAGTAAAGTGTGAGATTCGCGACTTATATTTAGGAACCCCTGTTTTTCGCGAAAAGAATTTTGCTTCACTTCGTTTCAGTGCCTTACGTTCTGCAGTTCTGCTTCGTGGTCAGTGATTGGTTATTTTAACTCTTGCGAGCCTTTGGATTCTACTGGCAAATCACAGACGTGTGTTGTTTTGCGGGACCTTTATTTTTAATTGGCTCAGTCAAATGAGACACTGCTCTTCACGTAGACACACTCCAATGACCATGAAGCAGAATTGCAGATGTGTACGTGAGGCACTGAAACAAAGTGGGGCAAAATTCTTTATGCGAAAAATAAGGGTCCCTACTTATACACTGTCGCCGTCATTACAGTAAAACTAACTCCGGATACCAAAAATTAAACTCTCTTCGTGTCCACAGCCTGGTGAATGTGTTGTGAGCAATAAAGCAAATATCTGGATACTAATCAGTAAGTAATAACGGAAAAGTATACGGCTTGTCAATATGTGGAAGCCTGCGTACTTACACGTGAACTTATTGCGTTTTGGCGACTGCTAGCGTGTCCACAGCTTGGTGACCGCTACACGTACTACCTTACATATCTTCCCCATGTCTCATAGATACGTGTTATACAACTTGGGGTAGCAATCAGTGTTCCTCTGGGTGGTTCACAAGACCTACAAGGCTACTCTTTCATAGGAGTTTATAACTTATGGGTACAAATTTCTACGGTAAATACTTTATTTCATCCAAGAACAACTGCTTACGAATTATATAAACTAAACTAAATATATGTGACTTTTCACACGAGGATATATATGGCAGTCCCCCCTCCTCCCCCGACACACCTTTACAGCTACCGCAGAAGAGTAAGGTTCTCTTTAGGGTTTCAAGGTTACAAGGTCAAATTGATTGTGTTTAACTTTCTCCTCTGCGACACAAGGGTTAAATAAGTGTGACATAATTTCAATGTCCATTATTTTACAATATTTTATCGGCACTGTTGAAAACTTGTCCTTGTACAAGCACTTTGCTCATTGGTTATATCTGCGACCAGTGGGCCAAGGATTCAGTTCCTGGCCGGGCAGCAGCAGTGTAATGTAACTTTCACAGCAGGGCCACGTCTTGAGGAGGGGGAGGGACATTCGCCTCTGGCCCCTTATTATAGGAGGCCTCACTTTTTGGATTAAAAATAAGACATTGTAATTTGAAATGAATGGGGGTTTCTAAAGCTCACATTAAACCATGATGGTATCTGTGAAATATATATTTTAAGTATAAGTGCATGTATAAAGACGACATTGATATTGATGATTACCAAAGTCAGAGTTATGACAACGCAGCTGACATGGCAGGGAAATATGAGGTCCTACAAGCACACATTATCACGGCATATATGAATGTATGGGGCCTCAGATTCATCCTGGCCCAGGCCTCACATTCTCATAAAGTGGCTCTGCTCCCCAGGTTCAGGACTGTGTTGTGTTTGTCCCTTCCCCCACACCCCTGTGTAAGACAATGTAGAACCACAGCAGTCTCACCCTCGCTAAAATTATAGTTTGACAAGGGAAACATTTTGCCGCTAGTAGCGCTGCTGTCGGTAAGGCAACTACGAACTTTGCCGAGGTCGGTACCGAGGATTCGCGATATTGCCACGTCGTTGTCTCAAGAGTCCAGTACTCGAGTTACAACTTCCGAGGTTTTGGTTGCGACTTTGTGATATTTTACGTTTGTGACAAACATTCTCGCCAGCGCACTCTATGGCGATTACAGAAGTCGTGTGTGCAAACAACGAAGAGCCATTTGCTTAGCATTCTGAGTTACATTACCCACTGCAAATACTGCAGAAACTACAAGGTCGTAGATACGGGCTGTGCCTCATGGTTCTCTGGTCGAAAGTAAGTCATACAAATTAGTTAAATGTCCTTAGCTTTCGATGAAAAGAGTTCAGAAAAACATTTCAACAAACTTGTGGCTCCCCATTTGGGAAGATTTAAGACAATGTTTCAACGCTGTACCTTATATGATATGTTGATGATAATATGTAGGAAGATATACAGCCAAACCTAGCTGTGTCAAACAAGCTGTATATAAGACAACAATGAGGACTGGGACCTGACAATGGCTACAGGTGCATCAGACAGTCAAGATGGACCTGCATTCATAACATTGTATGCCTAACCTAATCTCTAAATACTGTACCAAAGGGAACATAGCTTTCTCAGTTGGCATTTCCAACTCATAGGGCCTAATTAAGTCGGGCTCATACTTACTCAGCATTCAACAACGATTTGAGAAACATTAATGTTTCCTCAGAATCTAATTCCCAACACATTTTTACGACAGAGTATTCTCTACATAGTTTTAGCCACAGACTTGCACGGTGTTCTGCGACACTTTCCAGCTAATATACCAGACAAACAGGCTATAATTTGGCTACAACTTATTACAGCTCGCCTGGCGTATGATATGAAGGTGGTATTGTTTTACATTGTATTTTTTATGTAAAGAAAAAGTAAACAGTACCGCAAAGCAAATAAAAAGCATTATGACCGTCAGATAACAGTCATTGTGTGGTATCACATATGCACTCCTTGTCATCACAGGAGCTCTAGCACAAACGTTGCTAACATCTCCAATATTGCTAAGATAGGCCGCGTCTCGTATATTGCTCTACATACATATGTATACGTTTATGGTCTCGTATCAAGTATCTGGGCTGCGGTGGACAACAAGTTTTCTATGAGAGTATAGCCTTGCTCATCGCTACTGATTAGTTTCATAGTTCTTTTTTCTAAAAATACAGTAAGATTAATATTTTGTATCAACATTTTTACTGCAAATTGTATTGTATTACGTAAACAAAATATGTGTAATCTTAGTACGGGCTATTCAGTAACTGCCAATTTTTAACACTTGCAGTGATTTTTCTTAATTAGGCACAGAATGTACAGATAATAGTTTTCACTCTGCAATTAGGTGCATAGATGACTTTAAATTACATTACCCATTTTATCTTCAATAAAATAACCAAAGTCCCTGAATACCCAATACAGAGACCTACAAAATCTCTTAAGTTGATAGCCGTTAATATTAAGAGTGATAACAGGCCAATGTGTTAATATAAATGCTGGTTATCGCCATTGTAATCACTTAGCACAATTAACATCTAGTCGGTAATGAAACACAGCTTAGGCTATACAAGTGTTAAATTTATTTAATAACGGCCTGGATCACGACTATTTCCAATTTTAAATCTTTATATGGCGTGCTTTGTGAGAGTATCTAAGAAAAAGTCCTCACAATAGTTCAAGACCTCCTCTTATTTTATATCAATTCTATACACAGAAGAGTTTGAGCTATTAATGAACGCCTATCTTTTAATTACGTCCATGTACACAACACGCCATTATCAATTTCAAATTCTGGAGTAGAAAGGAGATGCATGTATTTCCAGCGCTTCCTGTCACTTCATGAAATAAACAATCTACGAAATACTTGACGATTTCAACACAAATTATTTTTTACTTTCTTTGCCATTAGAACGTCTGATTATCATTATTAACGCAGTCCTGGTAACTGTAATAGACATATTTGTTGTATTTTCAGAACAAAGACATAGATAATATTGGAACAGCATCTGGAATATCATTTCACAACTTATTGTGTTAACATGCGTGTGGAAACTACGAAGTCAACGAAAAAGCTTGGTCAAATGATGCATGAAGTCGTTCCTGGTGTCTTGGATGGCGAGGTTACCCCGTGGCGTGTGTTTACTTAGTTACCGACAATGAAAACATTTGCCAATGTCTGTAGTGTCGTTGCACACAAGTGGTACCTTCAATAAGCAAACAATAGTTCTACATTCCAAACTTTACCCGGAATATCCTCAGAATGACATAATATTTGCTCTTATACACAGATTTATAATCAGAACGTATATTATAGCCAAAGTGACTAAGTAAATATCCTGTGCCTGAAGTAATACCAGCCACGTTACTGATCTTAGCGGATATAGCGAGCGCGTTTAGTAATTAGGAGATCGTGTATCGCACATGAGTTCAGGACGGTCTGGAGTTCGAACACGGCAACTAGAAACCATCTCAGACAAGTCAGCTGCCTGATAAGCGACACATTTCATCTGAAGATAATGCAATATAGTTGGCTGACGCTGGGACATTCATTAGACTTTTGGACTCGAACCCCCACTGTGCTTGCCTTTACGCTGCAAGAGCATATATTGACAGCAAACACAAACACAGATGACAAAACGATTTGTCAGAAATAATGTGCAGGCCTAACATTTAAATTTAATGCTAAGAAGGGGAAAGAAGGCATTTCAGAAATAATATTAGAAAAACGGTCATTATAATGGGTTCATTGAGTTTACCTCAAAGGGCATTGATTACAAAAAGGATCCATTAATTTGTAACTGTAAAAATTTGGTCCTATTTGTAGAAATATTAGTAAATGCTTATTTCCTTAGATTAAGATATGGACAATTTTTTTTTTCACAATGACATCGAAAAATAGTCTTCCGTGAGATAATTTCAATTTTTACATGGGATTTTGGGAAAATTAAAAAAAAAATAATTGAGGAAAAACATTTTGCATTTTTAACTTATAACATTCCTTACATATTTGTACAGTAAATGTTTGCTAAGCATGTATAAAATACATCTGAGATAAAACATTGTTATATGATATTGTTCGAATATTTCGGGTTCTATTATTACTAATTGATAACAACAACAATTATGTCTTTAGACCTTTCGGAAATTCCGACCTTTTAACTCGTCAGTCCCACGAGAGGCGATATACTAGGTGCGTTTACTTTCCGAAATTTAGCGCTTAGGTTCCTTCTCACAATTAAAGTGTGCGCTACCGCATATCTCTATTGAGGCGAACCTGGGCTCTTCCACACTTCGTGGCGGCCAGTATAGGAATAATCAAATTCTCGGATTCTCGTGAACACCCGCAGCGACTCCGCAGCGCGTCCACACATCGTGGCGGTCTCGACAAGAGTCGACTCTGCACCTACGCGGTGAACTGTCCTAGAAACTACCCCCTTTAACTTCCAAACAATCGCAGCTCTCGTGGGTGGCTGACAATATTAAACACAGAGTTTCCTCTGTATTAATTTAATACGTCTTTTCCAAATTAACACAGATTAACATACATTTGAACTTACTTACAAAAATTGAACAAAATCTTGTGATTAATAACAAAATTAATATTACTTTGAACAGCAGGGGGGTTTGCGTAGCCACGCCTCCATATGATCTAGTTTACAGTCTCCGAGCTGTCTCTCCCATA
The DNA here is from genome assembly GCA_003012365.1 of Medauroidea extradentata. Classification (NCBI taxonomy): domain Eukaryota; kingdom Metazoa; phylum Arthropoda; class Insecta; order Phasmatodea; family Phasmatidae; genus Medauroidea; species Medauroidea extradentata. Next base: position 56,682 of record PNEQ01026769.1, on the reverse strand, counting down.
CAATATCTCAAGGTTGCTGGCTAGCTTTCATCCCTTGGTTTCCAACTTTCCCTTCCCTATCTGACCGTGACACAATTTAACACTCTTTTACTAACCCTACACCTCTTGCCAGTACGTCATACCCAATTAAATAGAAATTATACTAAGCTAATTATTGTAATTAAGTGACATAACTAAGGCCATTATCCATTCTACTTCCATTTCCATTAGTTTTTGTCATGTTGTGTCTTACTGTGTATAATGACCCCACTGTCCAAACAATCCTGATTACAGCGCAATTTCAACCGACTCTCTACGACTATTCCAACCTAAATTACTGTATTTACATTGTGCATGTTATTGGATCATTATTAAATACTAAAAGGCGTATTAACAACATATATTTATACGTTTTCAGTTTATTGTTATGAATTTGGTTTTATTTTAATTTTACATTTGAATAACTATGAACATTTGACTTTGGCATGAAAACTTGCAAAAAATTATAAAGAACCACAGATGGCATCCGCAAGTTTAAACATATTTAATACAGATAAGAAATATGTAAGCAAGTAGCGAGTGTGCAATGACGTTTTTTCCTAGCAAATAGCTAAAGTAGGGAGTGTGTAAGGGTAAGGAATTTTCGCACTGAACTATAATGGCCAATAGAAGCACGTTACTGCGGAGAGAATAATCTGCTCGTTGTTTCTCAATTTGTAGGCCGGCCAGGGGATGCCTCTTCAAGGACTGGTGAAGAGGGTTGGGAGAGGCGAGTTCTGATGGGGATCCCGAGTTGTGGGGGTGTTGGGAGGGAGATAGCGAGAGACGGGTCAATTTTAATTGGAACCCCACCTCCATCTCTGCTAGACCACCCCCTGCCTTTTGGCGTTGTGGGGGTTGTGAGGGGAAGAGAATCTGGCAGTGATTCAATTTGACACTCGCTACGCCGAGAATGCGTTAAACAAACTGTGTAGTCATTGTCGTGTCGGAAATTAAATTTCTGCTGCTTAGCTCTGACGGGCCTGAACATCCCGGAGCTGAGCGTCGAGTTGCCAATCTCTCTACTCCTGCTAACTTTACCAGTACAACTGCGCAACTTGTGATCAAAGTATTCTCGTGCCTGCTTACAAAATAAACATACAACATTTCGTACATTTTATTTGTCTTTCTTTTTTTGCTTGTTATATTAATTAATATTTTCAGTGAAGCGTCTATTTTACGTTTAATTTCCCCGTTTTAAAACAGCTCTTTATGTATTTTTAATTTCAAGCTTTATACTTGTGCTAACGTATGATAACCATGTGTTGTTTAAATTTAGGATATTTACGAAATTGTAATATGTGTGTGTGGGTATTTGAAATATTCATGTGAATGAATTTCAAAGAATCAAACATTTCAGCTGGCGTACTCTACATTTAGTGATCCAGCAAATATACTCTTTCCAAGTTTGTATTTTACTGCAGTTTAGTAATAATTATTAATTCTATTCGTAACACTTTTAGTTATGTATGTTTTAAACAACGAAATAATTTCAGTCAGTAAACTACCGTGTATCGACACAAGGAAAGTATAATTTATTCTAAAATGGAGAACAATCTTGGAACCGTGCGTTGTCCCAGTCGCTCAGGAAACGTATTTTAGACGCATGTAGTTACTTGTCATTGACGATTACAGATACGTGCCCTGTGACGTCACAGCCGTTGATCGAACATTTTGGAATAAACTAAAACGACATATCTGTATGATAATTTTCGTAATGAAGCATAAAAACTTTTCTACCAAAAAAACTAACAACATTGTTCTCTTTGCATTTTGGTCACTCCATGACGATATTAAGTGATTACAGGTGTATTATGTTAACCTCCATTGCCATTGCAGGTAAGTTGAAATAAATCGTTATCAAACGAGCAGTTTAAAACAATGAGAGTATAAACTAATTAGAAATATGGCTTTTAAATTAGATTCTATATTCGTTTTTAATAACATTTATTGTTTTCAGTGTTTTTCATAATTTCGTACCTCTTTGTAGTGCATTTATAGTACCTACGGTTGTTTATTGCTACAGTTTACGTAACCTTAATACTTAGCGGGATGTTGCATTGATTACACGAGTGATTTTTAATTAGAAAAGTGATAGTAAAATGAAAAATCTACATTGTATCAACAACAGTCCAAGTTTTTTCAGTGAATTTTAAAATTATTTACGTTAGAAGCAAGCAGACAGCCAATATGCTTTAACGAACACGTCTTTATAATAGGCAGATAAAGAAAAACTTTACACTTCTTTTGAAAGCCAACATAACTAAAACCATAACTAATATCAAACGAGCTGAATCTATTCAAAGTTTTTGTCCCCGCCCACTTCTTCATTATGGCTTGTTCACTATTTGTTTCCCAAAACAGTCGACAGCGCCTCTCTACACAGAGTCGTAAACTACACAGATACGCCAACTTCCAAAGACGTTGTATAAGAATATTCCAAGTAACCCATTTGCGTAACAGGGTAATAATGCAGCTAGCTTGTCAGATATCCGGACAGAGAACATTGTTTGCTATATTCAACGGTATATATGTTTGTATACAGCCAAATAAGCACCTAGCAGTTGAATCATCAAAAAATTTGATGCTTGCTTGGCAGATTAGGTCATCTCAACAATAGCGCTAAGTCCAGTTGTGTATAAATTTTCATTGAGTTACAAACTCAATATTTAATGAGATTTATATATTTTTCAGGCAACGTTTCATTTATTGGATAAAATTCACACTTGTTTCGCCATATTCGGATTTATATGTGATATAATGTACCAAAGCTTTTCCTGTGTGTCTCTTTACTTAATAAATTACCCTTCTTAAACGCGACAAATGTACATAACTTACCTAAGTTTATTTCAATTATTAAACTGTAATGACAACAAAATCTATGTTGTCAGCTACTGGAAGCTGTTGGCAAGGAGTTACAACCTGAGATACGCAAAGTATCAGTGTTTCAGCGAGGAGTTCGCATATTTGTTTATTTGGGAAGTAACTGTAGTGTTTCTTGTAATGAAATCACCCATTCCTACATGATGGATGAATACATGTGCGTTTAAATCATTACATTTAATTTATGAACAATAGCCCAAACGAAGACTACACATGTTTCCCGGGAAACACCATGTTTAGGTGTTTTCTGTTTTGTGTTTGTACGTTTCGAAAGTATAGTGATGCAATATTTTTACATTTGTGAAAATAACGTTGAAAATAACGATAAAAATAACGACTAAACCTTCGTTTATCAGTTCTAACAGTCGTTCATACGTTCAAAAGTACATTCAAACGACCGTTTGTACGTTCAAAATGTACATACAAACAAAAAATAATTTCCATTAATTTGAACGAAATTTTGCATCGTTTCAATGAGATGTCCCGTTTGAATGAAAGTATAGTTATGTAATTTCTTATTACGTATATTAAAATAACGATGAAAACAGCGTTGAAAATAGCGGTGAAAATATCGTTGAAAATATTTAAGAATTATTTTAATGTAAATAATTTTGTATATATAGATAAATATGTGAAACAATAGTGATAATTAGAGATGATGGTATATCGCGAAAATATTTTGCGCCAAGATAGCCTTGAAAACACTGACACACCGTAGCTGTCTGCAGACCAATAACGTACATCGAATATTAAAACAGCGAGGTTCTTATAGGCTTAGTCAAATAGGGTAACAGCTCCACGTACAAGTGAAAGCCAGTCATCTTTTCATAAGTTAAACGTACGTTGAA
>PNEQ01026769.1:7209-52833 GCA_003012365.1 Medauroidea extradentata | reverse complement strand
GTGATAATGTCAAATATAGCGTTATTCCTTGTAGTATGGTTGGTCTCATGAGTAGGAATGTTTGTTTTAAACCAACTTTTGATACAAATAAATTACCAATTTCCTTAAGGGCAACGTTTTTAAGTATCTAATAAAATTATAATATTTACAACTATCAGTTATTGATCATATGAAAAAGTAATATAGGAATGAAATTGGAGACTGTTTTAAATAATTTAATAAACTAATGAATGAAATAAGTTTGTTAAATTATGAAAATTATTGAATTTCATATAAAAATAGGTATAATAGAAAAATAGATAAAAATGCATTCAATCTTTTAAGTGCAAATGGAATTAAAACACATTAATATAAAATTATATAAAAATATATTAAATAAATAAAAATAGTTCCTTTGTTTTTTTAATTGTTTTTTGTTTGATTATACAACAAAAATTAAGTAATATTTTTTTTACGTGATAAAAAGGGAAAAATATTCAGTAAATAACGCAAAAATAATTTATATGCGAGTTGGTCAAAAAGTAGTATTAATTTCAGATGATTTTAAAATAATTTAGCCTGATCGATATATTCACAAATTTCATGATAAAAGATTATAAGATGTAAATAGTGGACAAGTGTAACTTATTTATAATGGATTAAAATATTTTGGTAATAAACAAATAGATAAAAATTGGTTACTTAAAAATTAATTATTTACTTCTAAAAATGTTTTATCACTTTTACTATCTAAAATATAAGAAAGTTTTTATTTAAAATTATGATGTATATTATAACAATCATAATGATATTTTAAAAATCCATACAAATTATTCATTAAATTTTTTAGATTTATGGATATTAGAAAATGTATCAGACTTTGAAATATTGTTACAACTTGATCCTTAATTTGATCCATTCACATAAATATTTTTACATACATTTCTTTTTATTTCTAATAATTTTGAATCATACACATTTTTTTAATTTCCATATTAATTGTTTTATCCTTTTATCAACAGTTGTGATTTCAACTAAATTATTCAAAAGTTTTTTTTATATTTTTAAAAATCTTTTTATTACCAGTTGTTGATTAAATCACATTTTTCAAAATGTTATGTGCATTTTATTCTACTATTAATTACAAATGTATTCCCATTTTTCAAAATTGTATGTTTGTTTTCATTATAATGTGTATTATCACTATCACTTTATTGTTTATCATCAATATCACTATCTTGTTTACTATCACTACTGCTATTTTTATATTAAGATATGTTCGAAATATGAAAATAAAATAAATATTTTTGTAATTTTCACATAATTTACATACTGTAAAATCTGAATAATTTTTCCAACTCCAAGGATTATTATCGTCTAAATTTACATACTTCATAAAAGTGGGAATATATATATATATATATATATATATATATATATATATATATATATATATATATATATATATATATATATCAAAAGACATTATATGTAATTCAGTGCCATCATTTTCCATCCGACTATTTGATGTAACTTTAAAATACAATAATCAAATTTTATTTAGTACCAATAGTTTTTATATTTTTTAAAATTGTTTCAATTATTAGAAAAAATTTAAATAAAATAATTTGTGTTTTACATGTTTGTTTGTCGTGTAAAGATATTTATATTTCGTAATTTGACAAACCACTGCATAGATAATTGAAGACATTTTATGTTTTACTGTATATCCAACTATAAAGGTAATTATATATCAAATTAAACAAATGTACAATAATAAATACAAATTAAAAAATTAATTTGTTCATTGATATGTTTGTTTATTACGTTTCAATTTGCTATTAATATTTTTAACTTCTTTTAAGATTCATACTTTATACAATACTTCATTTTTGAATAAACAATTTTTATAATAATCAAATGTAATTTAATTTTTAATTACGTTAATTTTATACCTTTCGCTGTATTTTTAATATCACCTTCTACTTTTGTAGCGTACTTTTTAGATTTCAATCCAATGAATTCTTTCATTATTTTCCTTTAATTTTTTTTATCCTTCGTTTTACCAATAATGTCCTTATTAATTTGTTGTATATTGTAGGCCTATATATTATTTTTTACGCTATCTGAAGAATTGAAATGTTGGATCATTTCTTTCATATCTTCGTAAAAGTCACTTGTTTTTGTATGATAGATGAATGAATCAGTATCCGTACCACATAAGTGAATATTATCTCCATATTTTGGTTTCATCGCATTATAACTAATATCGTACATTAACGTTTTCGATAAATCAGGTATTGTCATTCCTACATATATTGGTTTGGTAAAACATAATTTTGATTTAGACACATGAATTGCAGCGAAAATATCAGTAAATATTGTTCTATCTTTAAAATTTGGTCTGGTAATTTTTTTTCTTATTGTTTGGAATTCGCACGTAATCTAATACCTAATCTATTTCTTACATTTTCCATTGTTTTCCCCAAAACACTAATTATTCATTAATTTATAGAAATATTTTTTTCTAAAATTATTTTTGGCATTTGTTCGCATTTTTGCATTTAAATTAATAATGATTTTATCCAATCTGATTGTTTAAATGTTAGTAATATATGTAATATTCAATTTCATTCTCAAATATAAATATTGTTTAAGATTTACATAATGTAATACATATTTTCCTTAGTGTTTAATGTAGTTAATAGTTTGGATATTACAGATCCTTTTGATATTTTATTTTCTGCAACTAATTAAAAATCTTTATGTAAATAGTGTAATTATTTTGGATATTCCAAGTCAACTTCCATATATCATATATAATGTATAGAATAATTTTCTAATTCTGACATATATTTATTCCAATAACCTACGACGTCAAGTTTGCAATTTTCCCATTATAATCGCCATTTTGTAAATATTGAGCCATACTCCAATCATGTAAATTATTTGCATCTAAATATTCTTTTGCATATCGTTTACAACATTGAAATATTCCTATACTAATACATTTCTCAATCATTAATATTTTATCGTAATCTATTAATAGTTCAATTTAAATGTTTGTATATTTAAACATCGAATCTCAAGATAATCCTGGCACGGTGAAATACCAATCAGGATTTAATTTACATGTTTTTATACATACGTCTATAAAATTTTCAAATATATCACCTAATATTAATACATCAGATTTATTGTATAATTCAGTAAATTCGCCTAGATTTTTAATATTTAATAATTTCCAAATTTTTGTGCAAATTCATAATCTTCGTTTGAAGTATCACATTTACTAAAAATATTATAAATATATTTTTGGTGGTAATTCAGAGTCATTAACTTTTCCTTCAGAATCCATATAATAGTATACTAAATCATATATACTAAATCAAGTTATTCCCATTTCAATTACTTACACGTTTTTCGAAATTATTCTTTAGTAAGAATTTTTGAAAGCGTTTCAATACTAGACGCCAAAAATTTAAATGTCTCAATAAATCTTAAATTTACACCATCGTGTACTTGTTTGGTGAATGAAATATATTTTTCTTCATTATCTGGTATTAAATCAATTCTGTTTTCTTTTTCATATTTTCCAAGTTCTTTTATAAATTAATGTGTATCATATCATGATAAATTGTGAAAATATATGGGAACAAAATTTGGATATTGATAATTTAAATTATATTTATGACGTGCTGCTCCAGGATATTTCCCAGTTAAATGGTCGTGGTATATTACTGAATATTTTACTATCCCACTCTTTGTATTTGTAATTATGACAATGTGTTGATGATGAATGTTTCTTTCTTTTTTTTCTCAGTTAGTGGAATTATTGGCAATAAATTTGTATATATTTTTAATGCTTTTTCAATTCATTAACCAACATTTTTATAAATACTGTTGATTCATAGTTTTCTTTATAAAATACTGGAGGTGTGTAATAATTATGTTCATATTTTATATAATAACAGAAATTAATTGGATCATGTATTGTATATGAACCATCAGGACTTCGTTTACAAGAATTCATTTAATTTAAAATACAATCAAAATCAGCGTATATACAAAATTGAACTTTCAATGAATGATTATAGTTCTTAAATTTTAATATATAATTTTCTTCATTTGGTAATCCTACTCTAATCGCGTTGAGATTTTTACAATCATTTCCGTGTTTATTATTATTTACCTTCACAACTAAAATGTTGCACACATCACATAGAATTCTGAATCACTATGTACATCATTACATTCATGTGAATATTGTTCATATTGTTTCACTAGCTGTGGAATTTTTTAAACTGAGTGAAGCGCGGATAAAATTGACCATACGAATTATTTTAATCATTATTTTGAACATTTATAACAGCTTTTTTCTTTGATTTTTTTTTTTGGTAAATAAACATAAGAAGTTCCATTTAATGAATTATATTTATTTATTCTTAGTTCCAATTCGAATATTGTGTTTATTATCAAATTAAATCTGTTTGCCTCAAATTCTCCCATTTACACTAAAATGTCATGTTTACTTCCTTCGTAGTAATTATCTAAACCAGCTGTTTTTAAAATAATTATCAGGATTTTTCTTTATATTAATTATTATTAAATACTCTCTAACTGAAAACTGTAAATATACTTTTAATTATTTTTCTCTAGTAGCTCTTTTATCCAATTTCAGTGCAAATCACGACGGTAGCCCGTTCAGTCGAATCAAAATCGATCATATATTAAAAAAACATATACGACCCCTACAGAGTACTGAGAGTTCGAATTTCAACCAATTTAAAAACCCGTTTTGCGATTATTTTTGTAATCATCACCCTGAAACAAAAATTAACTGTATATCTCGACGGATTCGATAGATATCGAGGATTTATTTAAAACACGTTCAAGGTCTTTTCACCTTCTAAGATAGTGAATTTTTAAAAACCCTTTAATAACGTTTCAGAATGCTTAACTGGTGTCTCTTGGACGTAAAGAACACAATAGCCCGTTAGGTTCAAGATATATTGACTATTGTTTAAAAACACATTTCATCATTTTTCACTCCTTTTCACGTCCTTAGGTGGGGAATTTGGAAAATTCGTGAATTTATTTTCCAGGCATTTGAGTTAGAATCAATTTTAAACAAAAATCACGTTTATATATAAAAATCAATGGAATCGATAATATATTTTAGCCTTTTTTAACCTCTTTGGGGCCGAATTTGGAAAATATGTTTTAATAGTATATGGGATATTTACAAAAGCATCTATCTAAATCAAAGAGAACTTTGATATCTCGATTGGTTCGAAAAATATAGAGGAATAATCGAAGACACATTTAATGTATTTTCATCCCCTTCGTTAAAGAATTTCGAAACGTCTTGGAGTCTTGTCATAGACATTTGTATACGTAACGAATTGAAGTAAAAATCACGACAATTGTCAGTTGCGTTTCAGTGACATAGACGATTTATAAAAAACACATTTTGCCCGTTTTTACTGCTTGGGGTCGAATTTCAAAAATCCAAAACTGCTTTTTGGGTAATTACGTTAGCAACATTTTAAAGTGAATACCAACTCTCCATCCCCAAGGGTCAGGTAGATATTGATAGTTAATCGGAAACACATTTAAGGTCTGTTCTCCCCATTAAATGTTGAATTTCGAAAAGTCCTTAAATTGGCTAATATACATTTTTATGAGGGTACTATTTAAGTAAAAATCACAATGATACGCCGTCGGGTTCGAGCTCTATCGACGTTTCTTCGAAAACACATTTCTCCCCTTTTCATTCCCTTAGAGGTCGTATTTCAAAAAATCCCTTCTTAGTGTTCGCCTACTACCTGAGGGGAACCCACACATAAAAATTTCTCGATTCTAGGTCCAGTGGTTTGGGCTGCAGTTTGATATGTCAGTCAGTCAGTGGTAATTTATATATATATATATATATATATATATATATATATATATATATATATATATATATAGAGAGAGAGAGAGAGAGAGAGAGAGAGAAAGAAAGAGAGAGAGATTATTACTCGAATGTTAATTATATGCAAATAAATCTCTATACATAAAAATGAACATTGACTGACTTACATTTCAAAATGTTGTTCACGTAAATAACCAAACAGTAGTTTTAGGAATTTTTAAAATTCGGCCCCCAGCAGTAAAAAGGGACAAAATGTGTTTTTTTATGAATTGTCTATATCTTTGAAACACAATTGGCTATCGTCGTGGTTTTTACTTTAACTGGTTACGTATGCAAATGTCTATGATAGGACTCCAAGACGTTCCCAAATTCTTTAATTAAGGGGGTGAAAATACGTGAAAAATGTTTTCGATTATCCTTCCTTATCTATCGAACCAATCGAGATATCTAAGTGCTGTTTGCTTAGAATTAATGCTTTTGTAAATATCCCAATTACCATTAAAATATATTTTCCGAATTCGGCCATTAAGAGGTTAAAAAAAGGGTAAAATACGTTTTTGATTCACAATCGATATATATCGATCCCGTTGATTTTTATATAGCGACGTTATTTTTGTTTAAGATTGATGTTTACCCAAATTCCTTAAAAAATTTCAGGAATTTTCGAAATTCGCCACCTAAGGACGTTAAAAGTGGTGAAAAGTGTTTTCAATTAATCGTCGATATATCTTGAACCCAGCGGGCTATTGTCATGTTTTTCTCGTTTAAGAGACACCAGTAAAGTAGTCTAAAATGTGATTAAAAGGTTTTTCGAAATTCAGGCTCTTTGGTAGTGAAAAGACCCGGAATATGTTTTAGATAAATCTTCGATATAAATCGAACCCATCGAGATATTCAGTTTATTTTTGCTTCAGGATGATGATTAGGTTAAGTGGCCGCAAAATGGTTTTAAGATTTTACAAAATTCGAACAAACAATACTGCACAGGATGTTATATGTCATTTTTAATGAATGATCGATTTTGCTTTGTTTATCAGCCGATGATACTTAACCAACCATTAGAGATATTGAGGTTGTGTTCGCGTCAGAATTATGCTTACGTCAGTATTTTAAAAAAGTACAGCAAGTTTTTTATTTAATAAGTTAACTTAATTATTAATAAGAACACTTAGTTTGAGCACTTTCAAGGCAGACGATCCAAAAACCAGCACGACCAGCGAGAAACAAATTATATATTAGTTTTGTCCTATAGTTATACCGAGACGTACCTCTATGAATGTAGGAAAGTAATATTTTATTTTTAAATTTAGTTTTCATTGATAATTTCGACGTTATATTGCGCAGTTGTTCGTAGCTCCGGTATATTATTCGAGAGGTTCTTGGCTCAAATTTTATTAAAGCTTTACAGATGTGTAATTCTGACACAAAAATGTAAGACAGATTAAGGCCATGCTCTTTCTTTTATTTCAAACAATGCAAATAACTTGAATGCTTTATAAAAATTTTGACTGTTCACAGTCATACAATACACAATTTTGCCAGAGAGTTTTTTATAATAATGTACCGTTTACTATCAAAAAAATATTTTGCTTCATTTTGGCTTATTTTTACCACCACAAAATATGTGGTATTTCAGAGGCAAAGATCAAAAAATCCGTTGTGTGTATTGCAACAGAAAAATTCAGATACAAACAATGATATGTAAGTTTAAAAACTGTAAGAATGAAATGTTGACTAATGTATTAATGTGCATTAAAAATGTATTTTCGAATCCGCTGCAAAACTAATGAGCGAGGCCTTAAATCAGTGCAATTAGATGAAGTCTTTCATAAGTGGAAAAATGTATTATGCAGTCCACTATCCTCTAAAGTTCCTCGACAACGTCATCCCACATATACAATCATCTCACTAGCCTCAAGGTTGCGGCACTAAATAATTTTGTAATTCTGCAAAACATTATCCCGCCGAAACTGCCTAATGGCATTAACTTCAAGTAAAGGTTTTAATAAACAAGTATGTTATTCAGGTCAACACCACAAATGGTTGTGCTCAGAGGGAATCAGTCTTCATACCTCGTAAACTGCGAATTTAATTCTATTAACCTCTTACATTTAGAAATCTGTAATTACCCCACAACGTCAACTTTGCTGTGACTATAAATAAGGCCCAGTTGAAGTCGCTGTTAGCGGCAAGGACAAACTTAATTAAAACTGCTTTTTGCGTGGACAACTATAGCTTCTTATCCTGCTGCAGAGTTAACTCAACTAGCAGCTTTGTCATTCTAACACTTGATGACTGAACTGCCTACATGGTGCACAAAGAGGTTTTTCAGTTAAAGCAAATTAGCTGCTGTGAGTAACGAACGCGAGCAAAGCCGTGGGCGCACTGCTAGTTTAAAGTATAAAAAATTTATATGACCAAATATGATTGGCATAACTCCAGTACCTGCTACTTTAACTATTAAACTTGATACTTTCTAATTAAAAGTTACTGACCATAAAAATTTATTTAGTACGTAACAAGTTTACCCGTATTAGTAAACCTCGTCAAAACGTTTGTATACTTTTAAACAGTAATTTTATAACTTGGATATTTAGCAATGAGCTAAACCTATACAATAGACAGTACACCTTTTGACAAAAAAGTGAAACACAGATACTTTACCAAATATTCAAAGCAGCATGGAGTCAATAAAGTGCATTACAAGTATAATTTATGCAGTCTACCCACCGTAATAATTAGAGTTACGTAACATATTGCATACCTGAATTATGTTCACTCTAAACTGGAAACTGTGAATATTTACAGTTTTCTTGTAATTTCCCACGTATTCAAATTGTTGAAACTACTCCAGCAAGAATTAGTGGAAAACTACAAACATTATTAGCGAAATAAACTCACTGACTGAATCTGAAATTTTTACTAATTGGAAAAGTAACGAATTAGTTTTACCTAGATGTACAAAAATGTGAAGTTTAACTTTAAGTGAAATTCTGATTTTTTTTTTTAAATTATGTCATTAACTCAAGAAAATATGCATCAAAGATAAAAAATAAATCAATGAATACCAGCGAATTTGAAAACATGACCTACAATTAGAGCCCACGATTTTTCGCGAAAATAATTCTGCAACAGTTTGTTTCAGTGCCTTTTATGTGCACATCTGCAGCCCTGCTTCGTGTTCAGTGATTGGCTGTTTATAACTCCCAACGTCTAGGGTTCTACCCGCAAATCACAGACGTGTGGTGTCGCAGTAACCTTGTTCCTGTTGGCACAGTCAAGCCACGTCTGCGTAATAATACTTTCTGCCATTAACCAATGTGCACATAAGGCATTGAAACAAACTGTTGCAGAATTCTTTCTGAGAAAAAACGTGGGCTCCACCTACAGCATAGCAGTCCTCTACCTAAGCCACTTACCTAATTTGAATACTTGATGGAAAGAGTTGCAGATTAAGTACTTTTTATTATTGTTTACCAGTTATGTGTGTATAGCCTTTGTGTATCGTTGTCATCGTTCTCTCAGTAGTGAAGTTGCTGTCTGTACAAAGTGTGAGTTTTCAAGGCAGCATAACTTCATAGTGTCTACGTACAATGGAGCTGGGCTGAAAATTACTAAAACTGAAATATCCTCAAGGTGAGTAGAAGAATACTTATAACTATGATAATCTACTAGATATATTGATGTACATTTAGGAGTAACTTATCAAAACATATAATTAACTTTAAACTACGAACAAATAAAAATTAGTAACATGATTGCTGTGGAAGTTGGTAAGATACTTATAAGATGTAGACCGAGATCATATTATATTGTTATTAAAATTTAGTTACAGATTTAAACTGTAATTTTCGAATTATATATCGATTAGTAGAATTTGTACTGATTAATTAGTGAAATATATCTACTAATTGAAAATGTTATCCCAATCTGCTGTTTTCTCACTTTTTGGCTAGTCAACATTAGCGAAGCCATCGAAAAACATTGTAACTTATTGAAAATGCGAAAATTCCACTGATTATAGTTTATTGTTTTTGAACCTGGCCTTCCCGCCGAGCAGGACTAGCTGCCTTCAAGGTGCGCTGCCCTTTTTAATCATTACAATTTTCGGCGCGTAAGGGGCTCGAGTATGAACACTGAAATTAGGGAAGTTATTTTTAAACATATCAGCTGTGTTATTGGTTGAAATATCATCAAAAAACTACGTAGATAAAATTACAGTTATTACGAATTACAGTTAATCAACTGACATCGTTCTTTATCTGGACTAACGCGCTTGGCTAAACAGGGAGAAGGGGGCTGGAGATGGTTTCAAACTTCAGAAAACCGCGCACGGACCTGGCGCTTAAAACTGGCCGGTAGCCTAGCTTTGAACACGACGTCTCTCTTCTCGCCGAGTGCCGGATTTGCGACGGGAACAGCCAAGCACTGCGGCTCCTATGGCCCGGCTCCTAGTAGGCCCAGCGATGTAGTTCCACGTCGAGGTCGCCGTCAACCGGGGTTCAACTATGCACTCTCGTAGCGCGGCCAGCTCGTTCACCGAGACGCTCACACGACACGTCTCGTATTGCTAGCAACTCAGTTTCAAGAACACTTTCTTCTCCACAAACAAACATTAGCTTGCATAGTGCCTTGTCTCACTAGCTGCCCAACTTTGGTCGGCCTAGCCACCCGGGCCACGTCTGTCCCAGCTCACAGCCCGCGATCCTACTGTCGTCGACGGCCACTCCCCTCCCCAACAGGCGTTCGCCAATTTACCAAAACATCATCTAAATGACAGACTACTCATTTTTGCCAAGGTTAAATAATAATCTATACAATTATTAGAATAAAAAATGTAATTCATTAATCCAATTAATATATAAAATAAAAATAAACATTATAATCATACTTAAATAACGTGGATAAATAGTATTCTCAGTAAATCCCGGGTTTCATTCTGACATGTCTTACTATATGCTTCAAACCCGTATATTATAATTACTTTGACTCTAGGTTGCGCAACCCTTAAATACAAATCAAGCTGAGACGAATCGTTTCATTTTCTCTGACGACATTTTTACTTCTTAAACTCCTCCAGACTTCTTATCCGACAAAAATAGTACATCCCGACATCGTATTTTTCGTGAACATGCACTAAACACCCTACAACACACGTACACACGCGGGAAGTCTATGTATTTGCTTAGTTTTCTCACGCACGTTCCTGCTTCACGTCTGCTGGCGGCTACTACCTGCTCCAGAGCAGAATATACCTGAGTGGATCCGGCTACGAGATCAAGTTGAATATTTAGATATATTGCGCGGCCACGTCGACTTTTATCGCATGAGGGTCCTGCCTGATTTTAGAGTAATGCCTACTCTATTGAGTAGATCGAGTGTGATTTCCATAAGCGCCTTTAATGTCGCCTACAGCGGTGATGTGTCGCGGAGACACTGCGGTGGCTTCCTGGAGCACACACAATCTGATTTGTCGCCTGCGGCAGGCGTCGACTAATTACAATACAAACTACGTTATCTGCAGTCATCCCGTGATTAGATTGTCGCTGTCGACAAGGCGTGACGAACAATGCGACAGTGTGTGTGTGTGTGGTAGCGCTCTCTAGCTTCTCGGAGATGTTGGCTAGACTGATGGTTCTGAGTGTTACAAGTCATCAATATAAGATTTCCAAGAAACAGTCATACTTGGTATTGTGTGAGGTGATGTGTCAAGTTACTGTTCTTGACTGAGAACAAGTTGGACACGTGGGAAGCAGTAGCTGAAGCAGATAGTTTTATTACTGCTAGGAATAAATAACAAATTAGCACAATTTGGTCACATAAATACTCACTACTATTTCAGAACAAATACTTTTCTTCGAACATCAACCTTACCAAATACAAGCTGTTTAGTTCCCAATGTTCCAATTTAAGAGCGTTGGACCCGTAAAATTTCATTTTTTTATATTCGTGCCAAACACCGTTCAACTTTTGCACATCAGATAACACGTCATTTCCCCAAATAAAAAAAAATTACGCCCCATAGTTTTTGCAAAATCACTCATCAAAGTCTCGAAATGGCCAACGGTGCAGCCAAAATAAAAAAAAAAAAGGAATTAACTAATTAATTCAAAATTACGGGAACTGAAAGTCAGCTTATCAATGCATTTCATGATATGTTTGACAAAAGTTAGTTTTGAATATTTCAGTAGTAGCCGAAAGTCAAAGTTATGCAAAAATTTACTCATTTTCATCAATTAAAAAAAAAAAAATACAAAAATATATCGCTTTGCGTTTACAAAAGTGTCTTTAAGTAGTTCACATCATTAAGTATCGATATGAATTATCTTGTTTCTGCAAGTTAATTATTTTTTATTATTTTGGCTACACCGCAATTGCCATTTTGTGACTTTGATAGGTGATTATGCTAAAACTATGGGCCCTAATTTTTTTTATTCGGGGAAATGACATGTTATCTGATGTGTAAAAGTTGAACAGTGTTTGGCACAAATACAAAATTTTGAATTTTTACGGGTCCAACGTCCTTAACAGTGTAAATCTTTAACCCAGAATATCAAATACCAACTATAATGCCTTAAGCTCACTGCCTGATCGATATGGCATTTATAATTACGAACTTATAATATGCTCTCGCTACATCCTCCCCCCTTCAACAACGTGTTAAGTATTACCCACAAAATATAAATACAAAATCAATAAAATATTCAACTATATGCATGTTAAAACGCGGTTAAAGACCTATCAAGACACTGATGTTCTAAAGCTTATGTATCTTAATGTGAGCATTTTTTTAACGTTAGTGTTGTGGATGTACTCTACGTAGATTGCATTAATATTTATGTTGACAAAAATAGAATTTACAATAGCCGGCAATGTAATCTTTATTATTATTTCTTCGAAGTGACCCTACACATGAAAGTAAATTTATACGCACATTTCACTGGAAAATTGCAATTTACAAATATATTTTCACAATTATATATTTGTTTTAATGTATTGAAAGAGCTTTAAAATGCGCAATTTGGATATTCAGTACGTTTTGTTACAGAATTTGATGTTTTCAGATAAGACTATGTGCCCGTATTTTAAACTGAGATTATGGATTTACGAAATGTGATTCCATTGGTCACCAGACTCTGTCATGTCACGTCATGTACGTATGTGATGTACAAGACGTTGCTTACATTTTGGATTTTTAACATAAACATTTTCCGCGACAAATGACGATATTGTCGCCCAGCAGAGCAGTCCTGGGAGCCAACAGTAATTTGCAGTCTACACTGCTGCCAGAAAATAACGCGAACTCCACATGTCTATAGTTGCAGACTATGAGGCAATTGGTGGCTGTTTACAACTGGCAGTATTTGTTGGCAATTGTTACTACAACTTTTTTATTTCTCGCGTTTCTTTTTGATCGAGAGTCAGTAGCAAAATTAGACAACTTAAGCTTGTCTACTTGAGAAGTGTTCGATAAGACAACCACCAAGAAATAGCCTGCGTGGATCAGAGAGATAAAAAAAGTCAGTTTCTGAACTTCCTCTTATTCTGTGACATGCGTACGCGCCGCCTAAATCCCATGAAATATTACCCAGTCATATAGTTTCTTTTTTTAATTTGTAGTTATTTCAAGCCAGTTTTTCTACTTCATTACGCATCGTACTGTATTCCCGTATTTCAGTTTGAGTTAGTTTCAAGGTAATATTATGTCTTAGTACCGGTAGAAACCAACAGTAACAATGGCGGAGAAGATGTATGAGCTACTGTCAATCTGCACGGAACTCACTGCGACTACGTAGAACTACCCTATAAATAGATGGGAAAATAATATTTGTACTGCCAAAGCCTTAGCATACCGACAAATTACCGCTGAACAGTACATTCGTAATGTTTAAAGTTATATGTTACAGTAATATCGTTAAAATCACGTCTCATTTAACATAGCCAACGTCTTCCTAAACTACATCCAATTTTTCCTGATAAATGAAAACTTAGTTTTCGTCAGGCAACATATACGTGAGGACGTTTCTTGTACAGCATGTAAGGAGACTGCATGATGTAAAGTCTGTTTTTAGACCCCTGTAATTCGGTGAATCCCCAGAGTTTGGCCTGTATATAAGCCCCGAATCCACCGGTTTGGGGGGAGTTCGGTATTGGTCGTGCTAGAAGGTGCTATGCTTGTGGAGAGAGACTTGTGAAAACATTTTGGTGACGTCAGAGTCTACTGTGAGGTTGCAGGCACATACCTTCGGAGCCGTATTGGGCGGAACAAAGTACTGCTGCTGCGGGTCAACGGACAAGGAGGTGCGCGACGGGAGTCGAACCGAAGACCTCAAGAGTGAAGACAGTGGGGCACTCGGGGTGCTGCGCAGCACATGGTGAGCCATCGCCACTTCGGACTGTTAAGGTTGTACATTGTCCCTATTCGAAAGATTGTTGATTGGATATACGATTCAACTTTTATTGTGATTTGTAGTCTTTGATTAATGGTAAATAGTTTTGTGCTTTAATTGTCAAAATTAAATAACGTTTCGGAGGCACAGTAGTAATTTTGTGCATAATTAAGGGTGTTGTGAAAGTTATAGTTGATTGCTGTTTTGTTTATTTTTGTAAATTTTGTGAGCTAGTAAATCAGTAACTTAATTCAACTCTTTTATTTCTTATTATAAGACCTCTATCCCAAAGAGCTCAGAGAATTGCCCACACGTAAGTTTATGCTAGGCTTGTAACAGTAGGTCCATAGTCCGCTGTTCCAGTAAGTAGCAAGCAGCTAGTGTCAAATGGTCGGGACTTGAGTATACGCAGGACAATGGATTCCAACGTGCAAGTCACTTAACTCAAGAAGATTTACTGTCCCTATATAAGTAATAAATAAGGTAATTTTTTTTTTAAGAAGATCAGGCTTCAGTATTTCGGAGTTTAATTTCGTAATGTGGAGACATTTACGTCGTGCCAGTATGACGTTTGTAGTGACGAAGATGACAATGTGTGTTCTTTGAAAGAGTTGTGCAGTGAGAGTTATTGACTGGATGCAGTTTTTTGACATCATCTATTGCGATGTAGATGTCTGTCAAATAAAACTAAAGCGACTAGGAAAAAATTAGAGCTAATTATGTTTTAGTGTACAGGATACTTACACAACATAAAATTTCATAAATGAAATCGGGTTGAAAAAAATGGATAGGCATTAAATTAATATAATAAAGAAAGATAAAACTAGACACCACCAAAGCAGAAAATAGAGACATCAGACATGCATTGCAAAATGACACGTAGATAAAATATATGAGCAAAAAAAAAAAAATACAAAGATGTAACGAAACATAACACAGTTGATTTGTATACACGAAAATAAATACTACGTTTAGTGAATGGAAAATTACTGTGTTTAGTTTCGTCTAATAGTTGTGTCGTATCTTAGTGGATCATATATTGTTGGTTGTCATTTTACCAAAGCACGCCTCATTCCTGTGTTGTCTGCCTTAGTTGTGTCTGGTTTTATATTTTATTTTTCTATTTGTCTTTTTTTTTTATTTTGTTTGACGCAATCCTATTTATGGAATTTTTTTTTTTTTATGTATCCGTTAACTAAAGAATACTCTGCTTTTAGGTTTCCCGATTCTATCTGACAGACATCTTCAACGAAATGGCGTATGTCTAGAAAACTACATCATGCCAATATTTGAGCTTCGATCACTGAGCAAGATGTGAAAATAAATGTTCCAATTTAGTTCTGTTATGAGTAAAAGTCTTCCATCTTCCAACAAGTAGTGCACTTATGAAGTGACAGCAATGTCTGTAAACAAACATGTATTAATGAGGATGTATGTATCATAATTGGGCGTTAGAACATAGATACTAGCGGCTTTTAAATATACGGCAGCCAGATGTGGTAATAAATGTTCCAATTTATTTCTGTTTTGTGTGTAATTCTTCCACAAAGTGCGCTAATGTAGCGAGAGCAATGTCTTTAAACAAAGATGTATTATGGGGATGTATGTATCAGACCTAGGTGTTAGAATGTAGACTCTTGGGGCTTGTAAATAAACAGCAGCAAGTATAGCTATTAAAGTAGTGGAGAAGAGTGCGTGACGGTCAGCGCGGACTACAGACAGTCGCGTGGCAAGGATTTACTGAGCAGGAAGGGTTGCGCACACCAGTAAGCTCAGCGTAACTGGTGACGCTCGCCTCTACATAATTAACACAGTCCAGATTCCCCGCACAGATAACACCCGTCCTCCACCTAGCTTGGTCGATACCAGTTCAGGGTGCTAGACCATGGTCAACAAGTATACTCTCGTTATTACTCTTGCTTGCCAATAACAACTACCACACTGCATCTAGCATGGTCGATACCAGTCCAGGGTGCTAGACCATGGTCAACAAGTATACTCTCGTTATCACTCTTTCTTGCCAATAACAACTACCATGCTGCATCTGGTATGGTCGATACTAATTCAGTATGCTAGACCATGGTCACCAAGTATACTCACGTTATCACTCTTTCTTGCCAATAAAAACTACCATACTGCACCTAGCATGGTCGATACCAGTCCAGCGTGCTAGACGATGGTCACCAAGTATACTCTCGTCATCACTCTTTATTGCTAATAACAACTACCATACTGCACCTAGCATGGTCGATGCCAGTCCAGTGTGCTAGACCATGGTCACCAAGTATACTCTCGTTATCACTTTCTTGCCAATAACAACTACCATTATACACCTGGCTTGGTCGATATACTAGTCCAGTGTACTAGACCATGGTCACCAAGTATACTCTCGTTATCTCTTTCTTGCCAATAACAACTACCATAATACACCTAGCTTGGTCGATACTAGTCCAGTGTTCTTGACCATGGTCAACAAGTATACTCTCGTTATCACTCTTTCTTGCCAATAACAACTACCATGCTGCACCTGGCATGGTCGATACTAATTCAGTATGCTAGACCATGGTCACCAAGTATACTCACGTTATCACTCTTTCTTGCCAATAAAAACTACCATACTGCATCTAGCATGGTCGATACCAGTCCAGCGTGCTAGACGATGGTCACCAAGTATACACTCGTCATCACTCTATATTGCTAATAACAACTACCATACTGCACCTAGCATGGTCGATGCCAGTCCAGTGTGCTAGACCATGGTCACCAAGTATACTCTCGTTATCAATTTCTTGCCAATAACAACTACCATAATACACCTGGCTTGGTCGATACTAGTCCAGTGTACTAGACCATGGTCACCAAGTATACTCTCGTTATCTCTTTCTTGCCAATAACAACTGCCAAAATACACCTTGCTTGGTCGATACTAGTCCAGTGTTCTTGACCATGGTCAACAAGTATACTCTCGTTATCACTCTTTCTTGCCAATAACAACTACCATGCTGCACCTGGCATGGTCGATACTAATTTAGTATGCTAGACCATGGTCACCAAGTATACTCACGTTATCACTCTTTCTTGCCAATAAAAACTACCATACTTCACCTAGCATGGTCGATACCAGTCCAGCGTGCTAGACGATGGTCACCAAGTATACTCTCGTCATCACTCTATATTGCTAATAACAACTACCATACTGCACCTAGCATGGTCGATGCCAGTCCAGTGTACTAGACCATGGTCACCAAGTATACTCTCGTTATCAGACTTTCTTGCCAATAACAACTACCATAATACATCTAGCTTGGTCGATACTAGTCCAGTATGCTAGACCATGGTCACCAAGTATACTCTTGTTATCACTCTTTCTTGCCAATAACAACTACCATAATACACCTAGCTTTGTCGTTACTAGTCCAGTGTGCTAGACCATGGTCACTAAGTATACTCTCGTTATCACCTTCTTGTCAATAACAAATACCATACTGCATCTAGCATGGTCGATACCAGTCCAGCGTGCTAGACGATGGTCACCAAGTATACTCTCGTCATCACTCTTTATTGCTAATAACAACTACCATACTGCACCTAGCATGGTCGATACCAGTCCAGCGTGCTAGACGATGGTCACCAAGTATACTCTCGTCATCACTCTATATTGCTAATAACAACTACCATACTGCACCTAGCATGGTCGATGCCAGTCCAGTGTACTAGACCATGGTCACCAAGTATACTCTCGTTATCAGACTTTCTTGCCAATAACAACTACCATAATACACCTAGCTTTGTCGTTACTAGTCCAGTATGCTAGACCATGGTCACTAAGTATACTCTCGTTATCACCTTCTTGTCAATAACAAATACCATACTGCATCTAGCATGGTCGATACCAGTCCAGCGTGCTAGACGATGGTCACCAAGTATACTCTCGTCATCACTCTTTATTGCTAATAACAAATACCATACTGCACCTATAGCTTGGTCTATCCAGTGTTCTAGACCGTGGTCACCAAGTATCCTCTCGGTACCACTCATTCTTGCCAATAATAACTACCATAATACACCTAACTTGGTCTATACTAGTCCAGTGTGCTAGACTATGTTCACAAAGTATTATACTCTCGTCATCACTCTTTTTTTGCCAATAACAACTATAGATGGTTCGGGGAAAAGTAAACAATTTTGAAACCCTTGTTACATTCTTTTTCACATAATTTACAGTTATTTGCAAACTTTAAATATTAAAACCTCCCGAAGTAACAACATTATTGTATCGTGGTTACAAACGAACGTCTGAGTTCACAATAAATAATGTTTTCTTATTATAATTCTGAAGAAGGTGTTTTGCAAAACTGTTCATCGTATCACAAACTACCGGTACCATACTCCGTCCAGTCTAGTTCGTCGGCAACATGTCGCGTACGACCAAAGACAATCATGCGCTTAGACTGTATAGGCCTACCTTGCAAAGTGGCATCATTTTACTGACAGTAAAGATGCACTTTCGTAAGACAAGACAATAACGTAAATAGCCACCCATTTCTTTGTCAGACATCCGTCAGTGGTAAAGCATATGTTCCAGAGATAGTTGCTACGAAATGACTGTGTAGTGACATGCAATTTTAGCGAAAGAAATTTTGTCCTACCATGTTTCAAAGCCTAACGGGCAAATCTGTAGCTCTGCTTCATGATTAATCGCGGTATGAATCTGTGTAGAGACGTTTTTCATTGGACTGCGCAAATCACAACCAGGTTACTGCGGTACTACACGTCTGTCGTTTGCAGGTATAACTCCGAGATGTAGAGTTGATAATCTTCCAATCACTGACCATGAAGCACGACTATATATGTGCATGTGAGGCTTTGTACCAAAGTGGTCCAGATATATGTGTTCGCGACAACTTCCTTTCTCTGATTGGGAGTTCTATGTGGAACATTTAACTCGAATGCTATGTATAAACTATTCTGACAGTGGTGTAACAGCAGCAAGGAACGAGTTCTCGCGTAACGCACTTTGATCTATGCAACTCATCTTTATTGTATGTTACTTGCAGGTGAATTAATGCAACTGAAGCCTGTTCTAACGCAGTTCACACGGTCAGCTGGGGATGGAGATTTGTCGTCGCAAATCTCAAGTTTTCAATTAATAGCGTATATGTCCAACGCTATGTATTCTTTCTACTGTTCTGCGTCTCCACTTTACTGGGCCAATGAGAAGTCTAGCGCGCCAATACCAAACTATTGTGATTGTTCTGCAGGCAGTTAAAACTTCTTGAATAATCCTTGTACAAACTGTAGCGTTTTGGGTAATACATTCCGATCCAAATTTTCGCGACATTCCGCTTACTCTCGTAAATTCTCAAAAAATTATTGTAGATGCAAAGATAAAGTTAGTTTTTAAGCCCTATATATCATGGTAAATGTATTATATTTACATGTGGCGTAACTGTTACGAATTGTTTGTTTATCGATGGATTGTTTCTCATAGAACTAAGAGCACTATCTTATTAAAACAGCAAACAATATGTACTTATGTACTATCTGAGCATGTATGTTAATAGTGCGGTAAAATTCACAATGAATAAAAATTATTTTTTAGTAATTCAGAGCTTACAACTGTCAGCCAAACATTTGTGACGTTTTTCATTCGTTCGTGTTCACAGACACTTGATGTGAACCTCGAAATAATTGTTTGTAATATCCTTTCATGACCATAGTTGCAATATCAGCTGACTCGCTGAGATATGCCATTCAATATGGTTTCTGTTCAAGGAGCTCTCGAAATCGAAATTATTTTTAATGTTGAGTATGTGTGGTTGAAATCATGGCATTGATTATTTATCAAGTACTTCTGTAAACGAAAAAAAAAAAAAAAAAACTCTCGTGAGTATTTATAGTACTGGCATTTTTTTCCTGGTTACGTAAACGTTTGAGAAATATCTGTTGTGTGTTCGTTACTACTAAAGTTTACACATTTCAGTTTTATTACGGAACAAAAATCTTGGTGCCTACTATAAAATAATGTTTTCTCTCCTCAAAAGACTCTAACCTAGGTCGTCCAAATGCCACGTTATTTTTCAGAGATGAAACTCTTTCTTCAATGTCTACGTGTAAAACCAAGGCCTACCAGAACGACAAATCAATTTAACATTTCATGCTTTATGCTCTTTTGAATTTTCAACGGAAAAATGACGAACCACTTTAGGACTCTGTAAACTAACATCAAAAATATGTAGGAAAATAGTTTGTAAGAGGAGGTTGAAAGCATCATAGAAACAGAGGCGGCGTAGGGTAATTTTAAGTAGACTAAATGTAAACTGATTTTTATTATACTGCTCATGTCTTCATAATTTTCCTTTAAATCTCTGCGTATATTTTTCTTCCCAAATCTCGTACTGGAACATTGTTTACAAGTCACATTTCACTGTAGGAATAATGTGTAGGCCTACTGTGTGGCCAAATTAAGGCAAATTTCTCAAATTTGTTAGATAAAATGTATCCAACCTACAACACTTCAAAACAATTTATTTAAACAAATACAATATGCACAGCGTGTTTTATCCAGGCAGCGTGTGTTTGGTTCATCCCATAGATAAAATAGTGTTTACCGTCAGAACTGAAAACCTGACTATCGCTCACTTTGAATGCGCTCTCTATGCCCACGTGTTATCTCAGCTCATACAGCAACATGACACAAAGAGGATATTATACCGTTTATTCTTCCTATGGAATATATTACAATTCTCTAAGCCAATAAGGCGAAGAAGGTATCTGCTACGTAATTTGGATGTTACAATAGCGAAAATGTTGAAATTAATCCAAAAGTTTATTTGTATTTACAAGCCGTTTTCCATGCATTTAGCAAGTAAATTCACTACATACTTTACATGTACATGAAATTTAGTTCAATTACACGCAAGACAACTTTTTTATTGAATGTAGAATTAATATGTTTGTAGTCTTGAACAAACTTCTACTTAAGAGTAAGTTAAATACAGATTTATAGAGGAAATAAGAAGTACAAGATGATTTGTTAGGAAGAATCTGTTAATGCGTTGCCTTGAAATCGCTGATTTACTTCTCCAAGTTGTCGCTCGATTAAAAAAACAGTTGCTAGATCGTGATTAAGGCTATATTCACTTGTTTATACTTGTTTTGCGTTGATTGGTTTTTAAGCTTAAACGAGAGCAGATATCGCAAATATGTTTGGCTGTTGTGTTGGAAATGGTTAATTACATGTTCAGATATCACTATAAAACTTACTGTTTTGAAAAAAAGAAACCCCCAACATGGTGAAAACTATTTTAACCCAAACTGTTAAAAGGATTTGCGATAGCAGCTCTCGTTCAGCCTTAAATATAATTACATCGAGAACAGTGTAAACAAGGGAGCATGATTTAAGGTACGAATATTTGCTTAGAACAAATTTACACCATTTTACATTCTTCAGCCACACACTAAATATATTAATATTGTTGTTTTGTACATATGTCACATATACATATGCCGAACAATAAATAGTATTAAATTATAAGAGAAACTAATGTATTACTAATTAATGAATTTTATTTCAGAAATGTCTGCAAAGAAAATGAATACATTACGACAGTCAATATAAACAAATGGGGAATAAATACTGTTATTATTCGTTGTTAATGCCTATCGCTGGTGAAAGTTATTTAAAAATTTAAAAACAATGTACAGGTGATTTTAAAACGTAGGTACCTATGTTCAAATTGTTCTCCATACATCAACGGTAGCGATCCTATACGTGTTAAGTAAAAAGTCAACTGTATGTGTATTAGACTGGCATAGTAGCAATGGTGATCACTTGCTGTATTTACAACCTGAAGTGCCATATTGTGCACGAGTTAAAAACCTTTCCAAACTGTTAAGTGAGTGTTAGAAGAGTTTGATATTTAATGGACCAGGGTTGTTGGTAAACATAATTGGCGGGTGTATAATGATGAGTGTATGTACAGTTAGAACAAGGATAGTAATACTTATAAGTTAGCAGAGGTCCCTGGGCAGAGACGAGAGCCACTGTGTCTGAGAGAGGCTCGTAATTACCTGTGTGAGCCAACTTCAAGTGTACTTAGTGCCACTAATGAGTGTTCAGCCCTAGGTTCTGGTCAGTACAACTGCACACCCCTCTACTCTACTCTCCCCGGGATATACCTGCCTCTCTCTATGACACCCCACAGACAGGATTTAGACTGCAGTGTTTCCCAACAATACCGACAAACTTCGCTAGGTCATTCCTTATCGAACCCCAGGTATAGCTAAACAATGCCTAACGCAGTCCTATATTCGTAGGGGAGAATTTTACATTTGAAAACGGAATTCTAAAATTGTACTTAGTAAAAAAAAAAGAAAACTACTTGGAGTTAAAATTAAAGAACTGTATAATGCGAAAGTCCGTGTTTTTAGTTCACATTGTAATACTCACCTCGTGTGCGCTGTACCACACTCACTGGTTATTTATACTATATTTTATTGTAGAAGGTGGATTATAGCGAATTGCAACGATTGTACCTTTTATGTAGCTTAGGATGTACTGCTGAGAATGGCAACATGAAACGATCGAATAACCCCATATCATAAAAGTTCCAATCAATAAGAGTGCGACCGCCTCTGTTATTTTTATTAAGGGGAAACACTGTAAAAATTACTTTTTGAAATGTTTAGGAAGCAATTAACCTAAACGCAGTATTGGTCAGTTACCACACTTCTGTCTACAATAAGCACACTTTTACACTTGTTGCAATACTAGTCTATAAGCTTTAGTACACATTTGATTGTTTTATAAAAAGGTTTAGGAGGAATGCTACCGTGGATGTCTGGGAAACAATTCTACCATACCTACTGTCGTAGCGCTCCTGTACGCACGTGTGGCAAATATACTAACTATATTTAGAATGCAGTTTCAAAGAGCGGTTTTTAACGGATTGAAGATCTCAGTAAAAGTAAGCGTTTTGCACAGAATTTAACTCCACGTCGTTTTTCGTACCTACTTTACCAAAATACAATTCAAAATTAGATTTTCAAACATGAATTTCTCCGTTACGATTTGCGTTAGACAAAAATGGCACTGCGTACACAGACCTCATTTCTGATGAGGTATCACCTCCCAAAGTTTGAAGCATAAGTTAGGAAATATTCTGAGAAGAGTTGAAGTGAAGTAAAGGCTGGTCACCACTAAGATGGCTGCCTGGGTGAAAGCACACTACGGGCCATATTAATAGTCGTGTTTCAATACTTGAAACTAGCCTTGAGTAAAGATGACTGTTTAATAATCAAGTCTTGAGACTCGTATTGTGACTCGCATTATTAAGTTACTCAGCAGAGAACACTTTCAGAGAATCTTGTCTTGATACTCGTTTTTATGTATTAATAGTCGAGTATTGAGAGACATGCTTATTAATAGTCACTGAAACCTATATCAGTTGAGAGAAAACTCGGAAAAAAAACCTGTATTAGCAAAGTTAACTTGAAAGGTTACTTGAGATACGAACTGCATTGTTTAAAAAATAAAATTTCTGGTAAGTATCAGCTGACAATAAAATTAACCTTGTCTAATAGAAAAACTTGGACTAGAATGGTAAGAAATACTAATTTGGTGATGTTAAATACGATGTTACATGCTTATTACTTATTTAGTAAAAAGTAGTTTAACATTTATTAAAGTATGACCTAATTATATTTGGTGTGTGTATTACAGTGTGACAATGAATTTACCTCGTGTGGTGCACGATGATCCTTTTGATTTGTACAATCGTTATGAAGATTAGACTAAGGAAACGTTATGACCGAGATGCAAGGAATCCTTTTGATTGGTGGGCTGACCACGAATTCGTCAGGCGGTATAGATTTTCAAAAGATGCTGTTGTTCACTCCATACTGCCGCACATTGAGGATGCGTTGCAGAAACATACAAATCGTGGTTTGCCAATATCTCCAGTCCGAAAACTGTTGTTGTGTCTGCGGTTTTATGCGACAGGGTCCTACCAGGTAAGCTGTGTGATAATAATGTAATTGCAGTATTATTCCAATAAGGAATGCATGACAATTGACTACTATTTAAGTTTTTTCTTTAAAATTGCATATGTCATTGTGGACAAGTAATTTGTTGCTCTCGAGTGGACTAGTTAAAAATACCTTGTTAAGTTTTTTCTGTTTTTATATGGAGGCATTACAGTAATAACAACAATAATAAAATACTAGCTTGCAATTGGTATTCCACCTGTTGGCAAGCATTGCAGTCTTTCTATACCATACTCTACACAGCCTTCCTAAAGTATGTCCCACTTCTCCACTTATTCTTAATCCATCTCGCTGTTCTCCTCTGCACCTTCTCTAGTTCTTGTACCTCCACCTCCACATACGGGTCCCACTCTGCAGCTGCAAATTCCAACATTGACCTAACCATTGTGCAATATGCCTTTTCCTTCACTTCACTACTGGCGCCCTTCAGCACCCTTCCCAGCAGGCCCAAAGACCTCCTTCCCTTTTCAACTACTCTTTCTACCTGTCTTGTCCACCTCAAATCAGCCTGTAATACGACCCCAAGATATTTATATTCTGTGGCCTCCCCTATGTCCTGCCCATTCCGTTTATAAACATCTCTGCTCACCACTCTCTTTTTAGTAAACCTCACTATCTTAGTTTTACGCACATTAATCTTCATTTCGTTTTCCTCTGTCCATGACCACAACCTATCAATATCTGCCAGCAGTTGGTTTCCACTCCCCACCTCTGTATACAGTACACAGTCATCTGCAAACAATCTTATTTTTTCAGAGATTCTGAGTCCCATGTCATTCACCATTATTGTGAATAATAAGGGTCCCAGCACACTTCCCTGCGGCACTCCTGATGTAATCTTTTAATGTTTCGCTTCTGAGAAAACGTACTCGGAAGAGAACTGTCGAAATCTAGGCGTAAACCAAATGGTAACAATGTTGGTTACAGGCTGACACAAGTTGTGACAGCAGTTATAACTTTGTTTAATTTACAATTAACCAACTTTATAACATATAATTAAGACACAATATGTACAGGCATAGAATAATAATCTCATTTTCACCACTAATTTCACAAAACCATATTTCCAAATGCTTGGTTTGAGAAATACAAAGCAGTTAATACAATAATAATAAATACTTGACACATTAAATACTTGACACAGCATAAGTTTTTTAAATTTTCAATTATATCTTTGTATTCCAACAATATTGATGTGAGAAGACTTTTCTCCAGTTCGGTATAATGTTTTTTCTTGTTTTCCATTTTAATTCAGTGAACAAAAAAAGATTATATAGGTTAAAAATTAGCGATGTCGATGAAAACAATATACACAATAAGCACAGATTACATTCATAAGTATGTTAATGTGTGATAAAATTAATATACACTGGACTACACGAAAAGAACACATCTCAAATTGATTATCAGTTGAGAATAGATTCTTGATACTTATATCAACAGAATAAGTATCAAGACATGTCTATTAATTCGTACATTTCTCAAGACACAAAATGCTTCTCAAGAATGTATCAGCTGATACACTCTCAAGTAATGATATGATACGCGACTATTAATACAGCCCTTAGTCTTCGAGACCTAGAAGTGTGAAAGCGGAAAAGACGGCTAAAAATTACCCATTTTCAACATTAAATGTAGATATAAAGGAGAAACGTGAAATGGGTAAACGAGTGCGTAAAGTTATTTAACTGGTAAAGCCTAACCTAACATTGTTAAACGCACGCCGAACAGATTTCGTTTCTAATCAACTTCTATTAGCCGAGTGTCTGCGCGCCGTTGAACTGCCTGGTCAGCCGGCCACATTAAACAACAATTCTTATGTACTCGTCACTTTCTATATTTTAGCCAGTTAATGTTCGTACTTCATTCACTTGTTGATACAAACACAGCAGAGCGAGTAATGAACACTGCCACTCTACTCGAGGCTTCAGTTTTTAATGTACAAATCCGTGGTTTGCAATCAACTCTCTGGCATCAAATTTTTTTATAAACAGACCGTAGTGCATAAAATATTCTTGTAAAATAAAACAGTGTTATATTAAAAGTGAATTTTACTAACTGGCAGCTATTTAATCGGTAACGTTTCGTAACAAAATTGAATGATTAAAGAAAATGTAGCCTATTGTATCATAAACTGTACATTAAATATATTAAATTTGACCATAACAGTTGTAGAAACTATGTTAAAATTTCGATACTCTCGGAGTTGTTAGTAGAACGTAAATTGGCTGGAAATATTGCTTTAAAATGTGAGTACCATTTAGGTTCGTATAGTGATGAGGAAAATGTGAACAAAACAATGGATATTAAATTGAGACATGCCCAGTTAACACCAGGCAGGTTGAAGTCACACTAACTTGGAGGAGGAAAGCGTGCGAGTTGAAGTAGATGACGAAGACGCAACCTTGATGTGAAATAAGACAATTATTTGTTTATTAAATTAAATGCGCAGTTCTAACTATTATTTTGTTAAATAATGGTTTTGTCTGTATGTCATAAAATTTGTTGTAATAATTCTAATGTATTGTGTACCTAACAATGTTACTTAAACAGCCACCACATACAATATTATTCACCACGATACTTCACAGCACACGTAGGGCTATGGGCCTCAACATAATTATAATATCTGGCTGACGATTCAAGGAACCAGTTAATTGGTTTTCGTAACACGATGCACAAACTTTATGTACTAGGCGGCAGCTTCTCACAAAACAAATATGTACGAAATACACGTTTTACTCACGCGTAAAAAAGTACTAAGACGTGTGTGTATCTCACACATTGCTTATGAGCAAACTTTAATTAAGATTGACAAACATGATATTAATTGCATAAATGCATAAAGGAAAATGTACTCGCGTTTATACTTATCGGTAAAATTAGAGGTTTTATAAAAATAATATAACTAATATAGGCCACATTACTGTAGACACAACTATTTTCTTCTCGGCGTGGTGAGCGGAAAACTTAATAGTGTGAGAAATACTTACAGATTTAAGTTAAAACGTTGATAGTCTTCACTTATTGTTGACTTCGTAATATTTGTACAGCAAATTAAGGTAGTTTTGAGAGTAAATTTACTGCCCAAAATAATTTGAATTTTCTTTTTTATTACAGTCGGACTTATTCACGGAGTAATGCTAATTTGATATATATATATATATATATATATATATATATATATATATATATATATATATATATACTCACAGAGAGAGAGAGAGGTAGGGAGAGAGAGAAAGAGAGAGATAGGGAGCGATAAGTGAGAGCAGTCACAGGCTTGCCATGCGTGAGTGGCAGCTTGAAAAACATTAGACCAACTCGTATAGAGAAATTAACCATTTTATAAAGCCTATGTCACATCGCCTACGCTATGTTTCACAAACATGAAAACTTTTGTAAAAGTAGTGGAAACCTAGCAATTTGTTCTGTTTTGGCAAGTCTCTATTTATAAAACTAGAACAAATGACAAGTTACTGTAACGTTACTGACAGGTGTTTATTGGCTATTTGGCAAGTAATGTGTTTCGTACAATTATGAGTACTTGTACACAGAAGTATAGGGGATGAGACGGGAGTTGGTTCAAATGCAGTGACACGTTGGCAAGTACATTAGCTGTAACAAACATTTTTACATATTTACACACGCAAATATTTTGTTTTCGTTTCGTAGTTATTGTATTACAATGTACTCAACTTGAGAGTTTTAACTATTTGTTTTTATAACTTTAGTTTGCGTCTCGCTAGTCGAGCAGCTGGCCGAATCTTCACCCCGGTCTTCCCTACGTACATTGTGACCCTGCCAGTAAGCGAAAACACTGAGCGGGTCCTGTTTTCATTTGTTGTTTGCCAAGAAAGCATTGTGCTCTGCTGATTATTTTACTATGCACTTTGTTTCCCTGTGAGGATAAAAGTGTTAATGACGTTAAAAAACGATGTGCAAATTCATGTATATTTCTATGCGAATCATGTATTCTTATTTAATGGTATATCAAGTTTGTAGGTTTATGCATTCTGGCTTTAAATAATATCTGAATACTTGATAATAGCATGATATGTGAATTAATTTTTTCATTTCTTTTGTGTTAATAGTTTTGTATGTTTAGGTAATTTATTTTGTGTTATTAATGTTTTTTATATATATATATATATATATACACACACACACACACACACAATTTTGTCTATTTATTAAATACACGCAAACCACTCATGTAGTAGGCCTACATTACATTTGATGCTTCTTGCTGTGGCTAAATTTATTTATTGTGTGTTGTACTACCTGCTGATAATTACTGAAGTGGCTTTGATAATCTCCATCTGGCATCTCAGTCGGCGAATCGATATTTATTCCACTTTCCAAGGAATTTGGCACACAAGCAGCGGTTATTATAGGCGACAGTTAGTCCAAAATTTGGATAATTATTTCATCAATTTTAAATCCGTATACAATCCGACCTCCTCCCACGCCAGTAGCTTTGGCATTTTCAACTCTGGCCTGTAAGAATATACTAACATTATAATACTTCATGTCAGTTCATAATACTCTATGCCAACATGTTGCAAAATTTTCTTTAGTTAATTTTCAATGTTCCGACGAAACTTCTTCATGGCTATTTTCCAAAAGTGTTGGTAAGGTAAAACAATTATTTCCTGCGTAATAACATCACTGTATATAAGTTCAGTTTGATGTAATTACAGTGACAAATTAAAACTCTCCAGCTGGCCTCCATAGCGTGCCGTGTCGGCCTGCTGTGCGAGAGGTCCTGGGTTGGAATACCGACACAGGCGTGGATGTTAGTGTCGTATACTTAGGTTTATATAGTTTGTAAGCCGTCCCTTATTAAACCCAACGGCATAAAACTGGGGGAATGTAAATAAATCCTCTAAAATAAATAAAACTCTCCATCTGCATGTCCTACAAAACCAACGCTGGGTTTAGTTTACTGCAAAAAAATCATCCGTACGCCGCGTGGAGGTGGTGTTGCAACTCAGAAATCACTCTTTGATAGCGCTATTTTATTTAGGTACTCCAGGTCTGTGGTGTATTATTGAAATTTCAGTTCGTAAGTCTGATTAAAGGTATAATTTCTATATATAAATGATTATTAATTACAAAATAACTTTAACTTTGTATTGAAAATATGAAGCGAGCGAAGACGATTGAAAGATAATCATACGAATGAGTGCCACAAGTTGATGTAAGTGTTGAGACTGTGGTCTGATAGCGAAGCTTAATTATGAAACACCTCTGAGTGTGGGTTGAGAGGAAATAGAGACAGTGAGAGTGTGTGAGAGAGAGTGAAGCACACGGCTGGAAGTAGATTCCAAGCAATATTCAGGGACTTAACTTACTGCGAACTAGTGTGGTAGACAAGTTGCCCTATGTGATTGTATCTAGCAGAGTGCGCACACTTGCCGTACAGAGAGAGACAGACACGTGGGCGACGGCAGATCAGTTGTTTCAAGTGGAAGGCTTCCTACGGTCTGAGGTCGAGGAATCTCTTGATGTGCAAGCTTATATTCCCCTGCCGGCGGTGAAAGTGGTCCCCCGCTCCCCTGCCTATCAGTCGCTGCTGCTCTCGAGCCAACCAACACAAAGACAAGGCACACGTATCATGCAAGAGCAGCTCATTACACCCAGAAGTGAAAACTACACGTGTCCTCGCCACAGCTTAGCAAGCTGCTCCACGTATTTCAGATGTGCCAACTTTACCCTGGGTAGTTGATCAAGGGACGCTGTCATACAAACATGACTTACTGACCTCAACACTTTTACATTTAACATTCTCCCGCGTATAAGCCATGGAATGTGTCAAGACAGTCATATTGACGGTAACAAGAGACTGGCATCACAAACATATGTTGACATATTGGAACGCACTGACGCTTCCAGCCACAGTCTGTTAGCAGGAGATGTGCAGTTGTGTTAACCACTAACTCTCGTATGGTTTCCGGCGGGGTCGTGCTCGTGCCAACAATCCCGGATGCGCTATTAAAATGATGCGTGCACTTATCAAGTTGCAGGTGTTCTCGAATGGAATTTCTTTACGCAGATCTTGTGCGCTAGTTTGCCGTCATCTTAGCTGCAGCGCGCGGCTGCAGTGAAAGATAATAATTATTACTTTAGGAACCATACTTTTGTTAAAATAAAGAAAACAGTCGGTTGCTGAAAATATCGGGAATGTTCCTACTAACATATGTTCTGTAGAAGTAACAATGTGTTCCGTAAAAGAAATATGCTCTTTGTTCCTTCTAGAGAACACACTGTTGTAGAAAAACTCAAAACCAATAACCAAACATAACTATTGACCCTATTTTAACGGTAGTATTGTAACTACAGCATTAACTGTTATTTGGAAATTTTGCCTGCAATGAGTGTCATAATGTAGGCCTATATCGAGATATCACTATTTCTTGTGTAAAATGTTTCCCTTCAAATTGAAAGATGTTTTGTGTTTCAACGCAGAAGTCTATATACGGAACCGTTATGCTGCAGGTAGGTTCTGTATATTTGAGACTACATATCATAGGCGGTTGTAGTAGATACAACAGCTCGGTGCCATAGCTTTGAAGTGAAAAATTGATAAATTCGAATGATAATCGTGCAAGCAAGGGTTATGTTAGAAGTTAGAAGCTTTCACGGCCGTTGTCATGACTGTCTTAGCTTCCTGACTGTTGCTGTGTCTGGTGGTTGTAGTAACGGACTTTTCGCCGAACATTTCAGTTAGCATCTTCGAATTCTTAAGGTTACTGAAATCTCCGAGATAGGTGAGACAGTTGTGTTGGTCGTCTATTCAGGCGACGAATGGGGAAAGATTATTTCTTCAATTGGTCCCTGGGGAAGCCAAGTAATATCAATATCTTCTGATTGGCTGTTGTGGGGACCAATCTCTGTTGGGCTCTTCAGAAGGCTGTAAATTTTGCCAGTCATGTTTTGTCACCGGTTAAGACTTTTTGTTAGTTTTTTTTAAGTGTACACCAAGTTTTATTCAGCTAACACTCATTATCTCTGTTTATGTTTCCAGGATGTTTTAGAATTTAGACGGCTTCTCGTACTGCTCTTGCTTTGTAGTTATTGATGTTGGTTAAAGCTTCAGATTGATTCAAATCTACACCAAGTTTGGTGCTATTCCTGATCTGTGGTTTCCTTGTCTGTAATCGTGGATGTATTCCTTGATTCTTATCATTATCCTCCTGCCCGTTTGACCTACACAAAACAAACCACACGAACATGTTGCCTTGTAAATATCTGTCAGTTGTTCGACTGCAGTCTTGTCTTTTACCGAAGAAAGGATATTCTCTTTTTTTTTCGTGAAGGCTTCTAAATGGTGTGGATGTCATGTTTCTTTAGTAATCTGATTAAGTGATTGGTGACTACTTGGGCAAATGGAAGAACAGCTATGTTTTTTAGATTTACTTTTCCTCTTTTCTCAATTTTTCCTTTTGATTTCCTGCGCGTCTTCCTTGTTGTATCCGTTGGCCTGTAGAGCTGTGGTAAGGTGGTTAAGCCCTTCATGGGTTTTTGATAACTCAATGATATTGCTTGCATGGTTGACCAGGGTGGAATGATTGTTCTCTTTTGTGCTGGTAGATAGGGGGACTTGGAATTCTGGTATCTTTCGGTGCGGGTTGGTTGTCGGTAGACTCTGTGTCTTAGTTGTTCATACGGAGTCTTGTTTAACCATTATATCAAGGATTGTTTATTTATCATCCTTCTATAATTTCATTCTAAAGTTGATGTTGCGATGCAGCTGTTCAGGTGTTCCAAGAAGATCTTGAGATTACCATCACCATGGTTCCAGATGACAAACGTATCGTCTAGATACTTAAACCAGCATTTGGGTGTGTGTGTAGGCTGGATTTAATTTTTCTTTCTTCAAAATCTACCATGAACATGTTTGTTAGCAATGGATGGAAGGGTGTACCATCAGACTAGAGTTACAACATGTTCTTGAATGAAAATAAAGTGGAGGTTACGCAGCGTTTTACCAATGTGGTCGTCTGCTAGCTTGTTGGATCTTCGCCAAATTGTTCTTGAAGAATTTTCAGAGCATTCTGGAACTGGAACTCTTCTGAACAGTAATACCATATCAAAACTAACAAGGATGTCTTCTTTTTCAATTCTAGCTGTTGTAGGATTTCTATAAAGTGAGCTTAATGAATTTGGTGTCGCTACACTCGGTGTCAGTATTTTGTTGGCTAACAGGTGTGTTGGTGATCCTAGTGCATTGACGATAAAGCACAGTGGTATTCCAGTTTTATGTATCTTATAGGTAGGCCATAGACTGAAAGTGTCCTGGCATCCTTGATTGTAAGCTGTTCCTTATTCCTTCCAGCAAGAATGATTCAGCTATACCTTTCTTAGTTTTCTGTCAGCCTATCAAAAAAGCCCGACAGCGATTGGCCACCACAACAACCAAGCCTACACACTTCTATTAAGAACCTCAACTGGAAGGAGATAGTCATCTCGGAAGATTTTAATATACTTCGACAAAGGAAAGCCAGATTACTCAGTTCACTGGCCTTTATGAAAAGATGAAGAGGCAGCTATGTTCTATTCCAGAGTCACAGAGGTTAACTTCAACATCAAATCTATAGTAGACAAACAGAATCTACAAAAATTCAGCACTGCACTCCTTCGAGAATGAAATCGCCTAACTTATAGTGAACTTCAATACAAAAGAGCTCTACAACACCCATCTTCGCATATAAAAAGCACTATCCAG
Organism: Medauroidea extradentata; assembly: GCA_003012365.1. Taxonomy (NCBI): domain Eukaryota; kingdom Metazoa; phylum Arthropoda; class Insecta; order Phasmatodea; family Phasmatidae; genus Medauroidea; species Medauroidea extradentata. The sequence goes on along the minus strand of PNEQ01026769.1, from coordinate 19,769 downwards.
CAACCTGTGAGAAGCAGTTATTGTCCAGCAAGCTACCTCAATGTTAGAAGGGGCCATCTGCAGACAAAGTAATAAATTCTCCCATCAAACAAGAAGACAGATTTACCAAGCATCGACAGAAACGAAGTCACCGTCCATCTCTCAAACCAGCAGCTAGATGAAGACAGTACTATCTTCGTTATAGGCGTGAACTTTGCAGTCGCCTCCAAGCAGATACCATCTGAGGATCTGGTAGTGGAGTTGAGGCTACCATCGTTCACTTTGCAGTCGCCAGCTGCTGAAGAGATACGCTCAGAAAGTCTAAGGGCCGCATTTATAAACGGCTTTCGGTTGTTATCCAATCACCGAATGTCTGTTCCGGCCGAAACACACACTATAAACTTCTTTCGTTGGTTAACTGCCTGGAAGTAAAGAGTCATCCACTTTCAGGTGAATGTGGTCAGACGGTGATTCGAAAGCCTGTTTAGCTGTTTTCATTGTGTTTTTATAACAATGGCGGCGGTCTTTTCTGTAATAACCTGTCAAACGATACTTGTCAGATACGTAAATACAACATTTTTAAAATTTTTGTTGATTGGAACGAGTTCATGAATTACGTATATGAAAGCTTACTATAAACAGAAGCTACTGTTAAGTATACCAGATCCGTTTAAAGTGCATGCAGTATTCCACGGAAGGTTTGCTACAAGGTGAGACTTTTCACTAACCAACATTGTTAATGAACTTGTATGTGTTTACAATCTGTGTACCTTTGTTTCGAATATAAGAGAGAATTTAGCGTACAAATAATAACGGCGTTGTGCGAACATGACGGTAAACACATATTTACGAAAACGTTTTCTGTATGTACACATTTTATCAGACGTGTTTATTATGTTAATATATTCGTTAGTCTCTTGCGATAATTATGTCAACTGTAAAAATAAACAATTAAATTTTAAAATGTTCTCGTGCTTTCATCAAGTGACTCGTGTGACAGGTTATTCCATAGCTGGATTTTTATTTTGCGTTTTATGTATATCTTTATTGAATAATACAAACATTGGTTTTAAGCATTTGTAAAATCTATACTGTTCTTCATGCAAACACAATATTATGCTCACTGAAAAAATCCCTCGCGAATACTTCTTTAACCGTGTTATTAACCTTCACAAAAATATTACTTTTACGTACCTAACCTAAATCCAAAGGCAATAACATCATCTCAGATATGAACAACAAACGTGAAATGTCAGAAAAGACGATCGAAAATTGCAGGGTGCGTTCCTATATTCATTCTGCGTACTATACAATGGAAGAAAAATGGTGCTATGTTGCCATATTTACACTTCAAATGGACGTGGAAGCGCTTTCAGCTGGCAAGCTCCCGAAAGTCGTTAATAGGTTGCGAGTAGTTGAAAAGCTGCCAAGTGAATGACTGCTAACAGCGCTTTCGAAAGTCGTTTATAGATACGGCCCTAAGAGTTCTACAGAAGGCCAAAATTCCTCCTCCTAACATCATTAAAGGAGAGCATAAAACATTGAAAGAACTGTGCAACAACAAAAAATATGCATACTCAAAGCTAACAAAGGAAATTGTACAGTAATCTTGACTGCAGAGGACCGCTATGTGAAAATAATAAGTCTTCTGGCTGACCCAGCTTACGAAACCATGAACCGCAGACCAATCTGACAAATGCTACTGATAATACACTAATAACTGGATCTTCCCTGTCGGAACTAACCACGTCAAGGATGCATAGACACCTTCATTATATTACCTACGTAAAATCCATAAAACTGGAATGCCACTCCACTCTATCGTCAGAACAGTAAGATCACCAACATACTCGTTAGCCATCTATCTCAACAAAACACTAACACTAACTGTGCCGATGCTAAACTCACCCATCAAGTGCTCAGCTCACTTGGTAAAAAGTCCTACAACTGTTAGGAATTGAGAAATAAAAAAAATTACATCCTTGTTAGTTTTGATGTGGTATCGCTGTTCACTAGGTTTCCATTTCCAGAATACAGAACAGGTGACTCACTGTTTAAAGTGATTTCTGTGGCAATGTTTCTTGTACGCATTCGTTATTTGATATTGTGTTTTGTAAATAGAAAGTAACTTCCTATTAATATTCATATATTTGACGTATTATCAATCTTTACTTATTTTATTTATTCAGTGTGGTTTTTAAACATATAGCGTTATTCAGTGTGAATTGTTTCATTTCAGTAAGTTGGTTGGTTTTCCATTCGAGCGTAAAATATTTAATGCGAATTTAGAATAATTATGACATGCCATTACAAAAACAATTATGAAAACTAGATAGTTTCATTACATTAAGGCATTGTGACAGTGTTTGTGCACAAAACTAAACACATCACGTACAATAATAAAAATTCTTAAACAATTAAAATGTCCAGTGAACCGCCCACTTAACAGTGAAGCGTAGTGGATTATCTGAGCAAGTAGGTCATGCATTAAGTATTGATGATGGTTGCAGCGCGCCTGTGTACACCTGAATCACTGCCGGTGCGTGTTGACGGCAGAATATTTGATTATGCTCGTGTAACTTGACGTGACGCTGTCCTATGTTATCGGCGAGCCCTATGCTTGTGTTTATTTAATGACGCTGCCTCGAGCCAATAACGACGCGGGCACGCGATCTTAGTGGTGTAATGCCCTGCAGGCGACATATTTCATCACTTCAACACGCTCAAGTAAACAACTTCGCCTCTAGTCTCGTGTTTACCTCGCGCATTCTCCACCCGATATTCTCTTCCACGTTAACATGCGCAGTCCTCTCTACACTTAACACTATAATATTATTTTACGTAATACAACTTGCCTCACTAATATGTCCATAATTCTGTAACTGTACGACATAGCGCGTGTTTTGTTAACATCAAATAGTTTTCCTACGTTTTTATTAAATCGCTTTCTTGTCTGTCTGTTTCTTTATTTGTCTGTCCGGTATAAATTTTCCCTGCTAAAAAAGTGTTGCAAACTTTCTCACACACGTAACTAAAAAGTAGAAAATAATTATTAAAATAAAATAATTTATATGCCACGTTTTTAAAACAGTCCAAAAGTATAATACAATAAATTTCTTCTGTAAAATACTTAAACGATTAAAACAAATACACAACAGTTCATATATTTGCGGTGCAATAATATTGTTATACAATTAGGTAAACTATTACACATGCCTCAGGTTTTCTGGTTAAATGTTACACGTGTTTCATAAGGAAACATATTTTATACTTTGTAGCCCGTTTAAATACGTGGTGTATTCAAGTTGGCTTTTATTTAATTAATATCTGCTTTCATGATTTTCATAATGACATGTTGAATTCACAATTCGCGTGGCAAAGGGACATAGAAAACGAAAACTAATTGAGTAACAAATAAATGGAATTTACATTGTAACAACACATCGTGAGTAATTTTATATTTTAGAAAATTTGTTTAAATGTAGGCTAATGAAAAAGAACTAAGCCAGAACGAAAAAATGGCTAAAATCTGTAAAAGGAAAAATAGTAAAATTGTATTTAAAAAAAATTTACTTAAAATAAATTTTGTGTTGCATAATTTGAAATATATGAATGACGCTTTAAATTGTTATAATTTATTTTGTATGTTTCAAATGCAAATGGGAAAACGTTCCACTCTTGCGCAATAGTTGAACATAATGACACTTGTAAATTACCTAAAATCCTAACTAAAAAATCCCAAACATTTTGGGAAACTATTTTCGATTGTATAATGTGAATTCTCATTTGGCTAGTAACAACAAAGATTACTTATACTTCTAGAAGAGAGTAATTATGTCCTTTTAGGGAGCTTCCACAATGTTTTCCACAAGTGAGAGAAAGATGAAACTTCAACTACAATCAGAGTTTTCGATTCTGAAGTTTGACGGCTGCAAGGAATTGCGGTTAAATTAGGTGGAAACATGAATAACTATTTTTCGTACATTGCACGCAGTGCAATGAATTGTTCGCAATGAACTGCACAACCGTACGGAGATATATTAATGGAATGGAATAGCTTAATGTGTATGGACAGTTCTATCAGTATTCTGCGTATGTTGTATTTTATTTGGTTAATTCCTAAATACTAACATCTACGTAGGCTAACATAGGCATATTTAAAATTTTTGAAACTGAAGATATTGCAAAGATACTAATAATTGTCGTACAAATGCAATTGAAGTTTCTTTATGTTCAGTACGAAAATTTGTATTCGTTAAATGTGATCTTATAAATATAATTGTCAGAACTGATAGTTGGAAAATTAGAGTAAAAATGAAGTATTCAGCCGACAGTGATGATTTAATGGCAGGCCCAGGAGAGGTATGGAGGGGGAAGAGGAATCTTTCAGCCAAAGGGTGGAGCTTACAGAGATTTCCTATTGTTAATTAATTTAAAATATTTGTAAATAATAATCAATAAGTAATTTCTTTCAATTAAATTATGTCCAATGTTGACAACGTAATCATAGTAAAATTACAATTCAGTGAAATAAAAAGTTCGGGAGTAACTGCTACACAGAGTCACCCTATTGTCCTCGGAGACGAGCTGCTATTGGCTGACGAGTTTCGAGACGCATTTTCGGTAGAAGTCTCCATTTTTGTAGATTATAGAGACTCGCGGGGTGGTCGCTGAGGAAGGCGGACGTGAGATCACCTGGCCCGCGGTTACAGGAGTTAATTAAAGCCGCAGCATTTCTGCACAACACGAAGTTGTAGGTCCAGCAGCTAAGCGCACAACGGAGGCTGTCTGGGACCTTGTAATTAACCTCGCGCGCCATCGCCAGAGAAGTAAGACACTCGTGTGACAAACATTTGAATATTTTTATTACATGCAGTCACCGAGACAATAGAGATATTCGCGGACGTTATTTAAGGACAATAAGCAAAATTACGGTGTATTTATTCCAGTAGTATTTGCCTTTCCGTACTTATTCACCGATTGTCCCCACCACAAGCCAGAGAGACGGCTTAAAAATATTATATTAAATGTAGGATATTCTTATGAGCTGAGATATAGGCATTCGTTCCTTGTTGCAGCAATGACTGAAGAAATAAAATATATATTTGTTATGCACGTATTTACAGTTTGTATGTTTTTTAAACTAAATCGGGGGAATTATTTTGAAATTAGTTACAAGCACGTGATTTATATTACTAGTTATGGTAGATATTCAGCACAGTAACTTACAAGCTTACGCGTCATGCGGACGATGTTCTGGTAAAGACTCATACAGGACCAATGATATCTTTGTTTATCGGCGACAATATTCGATCCTCCAGACATTTGTGTGCCGGATAGAAGTAAATCCCCGTGTTTGAGATGCGGACACGGGGAAGCGGTAAAGACCTGACTGCCACGCTCGACGAGGCACGCATTGCCACTACACTTGGTACGCTAAACTAACGAGCAGTGTATTCGTAGCGTCTTATTTATCCTGTGTGACGTTATAAGTTAACACTACTACAGTATTTTATTTCTCGATAGTTTGTAGTCAAGTGTAAAGTAGGATAATATTTTTGTATTTAAGATTGGGGTGGTATTTTTGGTTTACAGTAGTCTGAAAAAGTTTGTTTTAGTCAATTTGAGGCAGCGCCAAACTCACAGGCCTATTTCTAATAAGCGTGGTTCATTTTAAATTAAAGAAGAATAGTTTGAAGTGTGTGTTCTAATCGTAGATGCATGTGTTGGACGTAAGTTTCTTGTACCTTTCACGGCAACCTCTAAGTTTACGAAAATCTGTAAACCGTGTCGTAAGGTGGTTGCTGAAATCTGCAACCTACCCTTACCTGAAGAGATAGTAAGTTAAACAGTTTCACATAAACAAGAACTGGTGTGACACAGTTAAACACCTTTCAAACCCCAGGCCCGTTGCCCTCTTAAAGTTTAAAAAAAAAAAAAAAAAAAAAAAAAAAAAAAAAAAAAATGTTGTAAATGTTAGTATTTTTCTAAAACGTTTATCCGTGCGCGAGTGTTTATTTTACATTGTTCTCAACTGCAGTGGTTAGAGCACTCGCCATTCACCACAGCAATTCAGGTTCGATTCCAAGCAAGGTCACTATTTTCTTAGCAGTCGTCATTGGCTTACGGGTTTTCTCTGTGTACTGCCGCCCCCCTTTACACTTGTATTGCGCCGGTGCTCATATGTGACACCAGAACCTCGATGTTTACATCGTATTGTAACTGCGCAATGCTGTGTTGTGGCGTGCCTCGTCTCAACTGACGACAAACTACGTTGCATTGAAGAATCACATTCAAAATAATTTTATTTCTGTTCGAGAAAGCAAAACATTCTGATTAAAATAATAATATTAGTCTTAATTATTTATGTTTTCTTGTATCTCACATAAAACCGCATCATAACCTACTAATATTGTTAATAAATCACCGAAGCCTAAACCTTACTTCGTGTAATTTAATATCATTATCGTATTTAGTAAGAAAAATTAATATTAGTAGCCCTATTAATCTACGGTATTTAACTGACGTATAAGTGATTTTGGTTTTTAATTAGCCCTATTGCGACAAACGAACACTAGCATTAACATCAAAATAAATTTACACACACACACACTCACTAGCTGGCCGGCTGCGACTTTGTCCGCGTGAAATTATGTAATGTAAACAGTAACTCTGGATAAAATATGTGATGAAGTCTTGCACGGGATACGAACCCGTAACCCCATCCCTCCCACACCACAAACTGTATACAATGCCTGAGTGAATACTTAAAGGCAGGCCGTGATTACTCTTTCATATGAACAGGCTACAGTCCAAAGAGGTTTCATTATGAGTAGGTTGGAAAAAAAGAACGACTGCTGAATTATTTCTCCGTGATCATTCTCTGTTTACGGGAGATTGTAACATTAACTTATACTGCTTTTCACATCCTTAATTTTCGAAATTAATAAAAGCCTAAATTTAATTTGTAGAAATTTACACAAGCTTCATTCTTATCAAAAAATCATCTCGATATCTCAACGGGTACAAGCGGAACGGATGATTATTTGAAAACACATTTTAGTTTTTTAACAGCCTTCAAGGACGATTTTCGAAAAATCCTAAAATTACCTTTTTCTATATATACGAAAGATTTATTTTAAAGTAAAACTATTTCAATATTTCCACCGGTTTAGGAGATAAGTGAGATTAATTAAAAAAGCGTTTTATTTTTTTTAAGAGCTTTCAAGGAAGAATTTCGAAAAACTCTAAAAACAGTCTTTAGATATTTACTTAAGCATAATTTTAAAGAAAAAATCACCTCACTATCTGAAATGGTTTAGGAGAAATCGCGGAATAATGAAAGACACATTTTACGGCTTTTCACCCTCTTAATTTTCGAATTTCGCAAAATTGAAAAATTCGCAAAAATGAATTTCTTTGGGCAATATTATGGAGTTAAAAAATATATGATAGCTTTCCCGGTTAATGAGATATCAGGGATTCTTTTAAAACACATTTCACCCCTTTTCACCCACTTAATTATCGAATTTCGAAAAATTGTTTCTTAGTGTGTGCCTACGGGCCAAGGGGAAGCCTCCCTCAAAATGACATGGTTCTAGGTCCAGCGGTTTGAGCTGTGCGTTGAGTGAGTGTGTCAGGACACTTCATTTTATAATCTAGCAGTCCCCCGCGGCTTTGCTCGCGAGTATTATTCGTAACTGATAATATTTACTTTAATTGAAAAATCTATTTGTACACAAAATTGGTACCTCAGTCATCAAATCTTAGAATGTCCAAGTGGCTAGTTGAACTAATTATGCAGCAGGATAAGTAGCTATAGCTGTCCACGCGTAAAGCAGTCTTAAGTTTGTCCCTACCACCAATAGCGACTTCGTCCGGGTCTTATTTATAGCCCTGCCAATTTGAAGTTGTAGGGTATTTACAAACACCTAAGGTAAGAGGTTAATCGAATGAAAAACATCTGTTTTCCCTGTGCACAACCATTGGTGACGGTGTCCTCAATTATATATTCTCAAAATATTCACTTTAACTTTATTGCCATTACAAAGTTTCAGAGGGTAAAGGTTTCGCGGAAACGTATTTGGTGTCCGAAACTTGAGATTAGTGAGATGATATATCGTCGGTTTACTGCCAAAAGTGACAAAGTCATAATGAGATAAAATGATAAAAATGCTAGAAATATGTATATGTTGTTCACGAACAATTGCCCAAGTTTAAAGTCGATTCGTTGTTTCGTACTGTTGTGTCACATATAGTAACATACCACATTTTTGTTAATATCTACAATTTAATACTGTTTTTAAACGAAATAGCATTTATGACTTAATCACTTTCGGCAGTATACCGACGATATGTCAGCTGATATTGTAGAGGAACCTAAGTGGAAAGCGAACTGCAATTTTACCCCTTTTAAAGACTACATTTAAATTGCACTAATTCGATCTGCCTTGTAGTTTTTGTGTGTCATAATTGAACGTTCGCACGCAGCTTTTAACGGAATTCGAGCCCAGAACCTCACGGAATTTAGACCTGAGTAACAAACAACTGCGTCACGTAACGTCGAAATAATTAATGAAAATAAAATCTAATTAAAAAAATAAAATATATGTGCCCTGGGCTTATAGAGGTTGTACAACACCACGTCTCGATAGGTTTCTGTAGAGTGAAACTCCTGTATAGGTTGTTTCTCGCTGCTCGTTCCTGCTTTTCGGATCGTCTGCCTTGAATATTGACCAACTTAATTTTATTCATAATAATCACGTTTCTTATAAAGAAAAAATTACATACATATATTTTTTTAATATTTACGTAAGCATCACTCTGACGCGAACAACACCTCAATATCGCTACTGGTTAGATAGATATCGTGCGCTGATGGAAACCAAATTTTGTGCTGTTTCACCCTTTTGGGTGTCGAATTTCGAAATATTTAAATTTAAATCTTAGACATTTGTATAAGTATCCAACTGAAGTGTAAATCACATCGCTAGCCCGTTCAGTCGAATCAAAATCGATAATTCACTTAAAAAAACACATATCACCCCTGCACAGTATTGAGAAATCGAATTTCGAAAAATCTTAAAAATGTTTTGCGATAATTTCTGTAATCATCATCCTGAAGCAAAAATTAACTGTATATCTCGACGGGTTCGATATATATCGAGGATTTATCTAAAACACATACAAGGTCTTTTCACCACCTAAGAGAGTAAATTTCGAAAAAAACCTTTAATCACGTTTTAGAATACTTTATTGGTATCTCGTGGACGTAAAAAGCACAACATTAGCCCGCTGGGTTCAAGATATATCGACGATTAATTGAAAACACTTTTCACCACTTTTCACCTCCTTAGGTGGCGAATTTCGAAAATTCCTGATATCCCTTTTTATGTATTTGAGTAAGCATCAATCCTAAACAAAAATTACGTCGCTATATAAAAACATATGGGATCGATACATATAGAATGTGAGTCGAAAACACACAATAGGCCTACCCCTTTTTAACCAGTTTAGGGCCGAATCCGGAAAATGGTACTTGGGATATTTACAAAAGCACCAATTTAAAGCAAAGAGCACTTCGATATCTCGATTGATTCTATAGATATGGAAGGATAATCGAAAACACATTTCACGTATTTTCACCCCCTTAAATAAAGAATTTCAAAACGTATTTGAGTCATATCATAGACATTTGTAAAAGTAACCAATTAAAGTTAAAATCACGACGATAGCCAATTGTGTTTCAAAGATATAGACGATTCATAAAAAACACATTTTGCCCCTTTTTACTGCCTGGGGGTTGAATTAAAAAAAAAACCTAAAACTACTTTTTGGGTATTTTCGTAAGCAATATTTTGAAGTTAATATCATCTCTATATCCCGAAGGGTTCGACAAATATTGGTAGCTGATTGTAAACACATTTCAGGTCTTTTCACCTCCTTAAATGTTGAGTTTCGAAAAATCCTTAAATTGGCTAATATGCATTTTTACGAGTGTCCTATTAAAGTAAAAATCACGATGATAGGTCGTCGGGTTCGAGCTCTATCGAAGTTTCTTCGGAAACACATTTCACCACTTGTAACCCCCTTAGAGGTCAATTTTCGAAGAATCCCTTCTTAGTGCTCGCGTAACGACCTGAGGGGAACCTCCACAAAAAGTTTCGCGATTCTAGATCCAGTAGTTTGCGCTGCAGTTTGATATGTCATTCAGTCAGCTTATATAGGCCTATATATATATATATATATATATATATATATATATATATATATATATATATATATATATATATATATATATATATATAGACTAGGCTGACACACACGTCTCTTCATTTGTGGATAGAGCCTATGACGCGTGGAAGTTAAAACATCCAATCATTGGCCATGAAACGTAGCTGAAGTAGTGTGCGTAAGACTGTGAGTGTGTATATATAGCCTATTAGGTGTGTGTGTGTACATACAGAGAAAAATACACACGCTAGAAGTAAGTACAGAGAATAAAGTACCAAAAATAACAGATCTTAAGAGAATGGAAGAAAGGAAGAGTATATTCATTCTGGAAGCATTCAGAATCCTCCGTAAAATATCATCATAGGCCTAAATAAAGCTTAGTATTTTCCGAAACGAGCCATCCACGTAAAATAATAAGTACACATTCACACAACTTATCATTGAAAATAGCATGATATAGACTCATATAAGCGATAACAATTAAGTTCAATAAAATTTTATGGCAAATATTGAAATAAATAATTAAGATAACTATTGCAGAATTTAATTACATAATTTATTTACACAAAACTACAAATTAATTCTTACTAACTTTTACTCGCGTCACCTCTCGCGTGGTTGTAAATATAGCCTACTTGTGCTTTTGTCAATACAGCACATATCCTATGCGCAGTGACAACAATTAACAACAGAAACAATGTAAAACTACAAATGTGTTTAAAACTATATAATATGTTATAAATATATTGCACAGTAAATACATTTAGTGTTATAACATCTGGTGTTCGAGACTTTGTTTTCAGGGTTTTCAATTTGATGCAAAAATGTTTGTGAGAAAAAAGATGTAGATTGCTAAATGGCGCAAAAACGACGTTAACAGTCATTTGTGAAGTATCAGAATTATGTTAACAGTTTATTATTTTGACTAAATTTTTTGGGTAGCCCGTCATACTTCTCCACTCATTTTTACCTCCACCCCCGCCGTTCATTTCTCCAGGCTAGAAAGTAGCCCGTGTCAGTCTCCGGCTTATCTCTGCAGTCATGTCGTGTCGTTCCTGCGTTTGTAAGTGAAAGTTGGACAAACCAACAAACACACTTCCGCATTTATAATGTTAGTTTGATTGCTGAACCACAATGCACACGCACACACACATACACACACATTCATACACACATACACTTGTAACGTAGTGAATACAACAGTAAATCGCCATATTAGCCCTACGTGAATGAATACTCAGGAACACTTCAGTCAGAATTTTCTCAAGTGTGTCACAAGAATTTTTTGTCTCTGAAATTACAAAAAGAACGATATATATATATATATATATATATATATATATATATATATATATATATATATATATATACATAGGCTACATACATACATAGACACACACACACATTCGAAACAATTTGCAATATAGTCTACACTAACTACAGAATCCGAATCGAAATTTTCTAAAATGAAATTCCAGTTTTCGCACATCCGTACGTAAACTATTACATAGGCTACATGCTTCCCTGAAAATGTCTGGCGTGAGATAAACTTTTTTTTTTGCAGATGTAAAAATAATTCTATATAGTCTATTTACACTCTAAACTGGATCCAGTAAGAAATGAACCACTTCAGTGAAATTACAGTCGTTTTTTCACAAGTGAGCAACGAAAGTTAGTGAAACTGTACATATTTCACTGACTGAATGCTACTGATTTACAAGTGATTTTCACTAATTGTCAGTGAATTTCACCTGCCAGATAACTGTTTTCCAGTTAACTCTATAGGTTTTTCATATGAAACAGATTGTTAACTGGATATTTCCCACTACCATTTTACTGATTGTAGATCTCTGATTCGTGTCTAGAGTGTACTTTGTATACACTATATTGAGGTATGTGAAAGTAATACTGCACTATTTGAGACTTATATTGCAGTTACGTGTAAGTTTATATACCCGTACTTTTAGGATATTTACATTAAAATTACTCTTGGCAGTTATCAAATATTACGTTCCACCATTTGCTTGATCTACGAGAAAGAAGTTCAAATTACGGTTTAATTTTTAGAACCTTGCGATAGTGATATACAATGGGGGCTTCTCATAAATTTTAAACGAATACAATGTTTAATTTAAGTGTAACAAATGTGTATTAACCTTTTGGCGAGTGGGTATTATGGCATAGCTGTATTTCCCAGGAGTGAGGTTTTTTGTGAAACCCAAAATGTTAACTAAATTTATGATTTTACAAATTTGTAAATCCAAAGTGGCATGTAAATAAAATTACCGTACTTACAAAGGAAAGATAAACAACAGTTATAATTAAAAAGACAAACTATATAGTTAATG